>LR539183.1:1204221-1237323 GCA_900536315.3 Caenorhabditis becei
ATATATATATATATATACATATATATATATATATATATATACATGAAATATGAATATATCGAAGTTCCAATATTCTCAAAATTATGTCACACCACGTCATTTTTGATTGAATCATTGTGCATCTGGTATTTCGAAGCAGTCGCATACGTTTCCTCTCATTCAATACCTTCTTTCATGTTTGCTTTTAAATCGTCTTAACCGTCGTCATTTTGTCATCTCCCTACTTCCATTGAATCTTTACGTTTCGTCATTTCCTTTTTCCTGGTCACAATTCGCAGCCTAGACCATTCTTAATCTCAAAATAGGTGTCTACCGGTGCAGGTTTTCGAATACACCAAGTCGTGTTCTTTTTGAATGTATTCTTGCTCCGCCCCATCTAAATACAATACAAATATAAATTTGACTCCAATCTATGTTTGTTCTGACGCTACTTGTTTTTAGAAAAATGATTGGAATGGTTAATGTTCAGTGCGATACTCCTTTGGATTATTACGCTACTGCTCCGACTCTCCTTAGTCGTGAAACGTCTACCAGAAAGCGTGGAGAAAGCGAGTCAGCGAATGGTACCCCATATAGACTTTTTCAACAAGATAGGCAAATGGTTTTCAGCAAACAGACACAGCTCAACTAAACGCACACCCTCCTGGAGGCCACTGTTTACTGGTCAACTGAAGAAAAAGAGTTCCAAACCAAAGTACTTGAAAGATGGAAGAAAACTTACTGAAGAGGGACAAGACGAAGTTTAAAAAAAATGTTTTTTCAATTTCATGAAATATTATTTTCAGCCCAATAAGCTATGGGAAGAACTATTTCTTCGCTCGTTTGCTCATAAGATTGAGCAAGAGATTTCATCACCGAGTCCGTTAGAAGCTCACAAGAATCTGAACACTGAGCTGTCCAAGTTGAAGATACAAGGTGAGTTATGAAATCACGAAAAATAAGCTATTCTATTTACCAGCACTTTTTCATTCAACTAAATAAAGAGGGGCAGATTCAACTGACAATGAGTTCATCCAAAGGACGGTAGTTACTGTATCTATTGAACATATGTACTAAATTACTTCAGCTTGCGTTTAGATAATTGTTATTTATTGTCGATTAAAATCAGAACTATTCATTTAACTGCAGAATAAGCACTTTAAAAAAATTTTCAGATAAGTCATTCTACCGATCAACATACTCGCTTGTTTCTCCAACACGAATAGAAAACATAGACTTTGATGAACTGGAAAGGATGGAGCGAGAAGGCGAATCTGAAACCGAAATTGATTCGTGAGACCCGTGATTGCAATCAAGTGATGAGATATATAACATTTTAGGAAACAAACACGGTCCAATTCATCTACCGAACGCTCGTCTCAGATATGTGGCGTGTTTCTCCCATTTATCAAGACAATAAAAGGAAACAAGAAGAAAAATTCAATCACATCAAGTAATAACAACAATACTAAATTGTTCCAGTAATTGTTCCGTCACCCTTCTTCATAATATTCTAACATGATTTCAAATAAGATTTCGATACTCTAAAGAAGAACCTGCTTCTGAAATGAAGTTAACTTCGAATTGAACGTTTCGCTTAAGCAGAATAAAATATTAAGCTTCTTGCTGTATATTAGTAATAGTCCTTTTTGGAAACTTCGGACTGTCTGTCGGTCTGTGTGAGTCTGTTTGTCCGCAGCCTTTGCTCAACATTTTATCGTGCAAATTTGTCGTTATTTAGGAGGGACATTATAAATTCTTCCCATACGGTGACGCGTTCTGCTGGAGGGATTCTGTATCAGGGCGTTCGTAACGCTATACTCCGCGCGCGGAATGCGTGGGCGATTGTCAGGATTTATGTCGGCTGCGGCTGGAATTGGGCGTGACCAAACCAAAAGTTTTGGTCCAAAAAGTGTTTTTGTCTTGTTCTTTTCAAGGATAACAGATTCATAAACGCCCTTAAACTTTCAAATTTATCGGTCTTATTATATAAAAATCAGGTGGGGTCTTACATTTTTAGAGAATAGTGTTGCTTTTGCAGCTCGCGTTGTCGCAAGGCAACTTGCTGGAGAACACGGCTCTGCTCGATTCGTTGAACAAATCCAAAGAGAGTGCAGAGATCATCAGCAAGAGTATAGAGGAGAGTGAGAAGTTGCACAAAGAACTCACTACGGTAACGAGCGTCTGTTTCTCGATCTGAAGATCCTTTCTTATTTCAGCAAAAAGAGATCTACGTGCCACTGAGTTTGTTCACTTCAAGCCTCTTCTTCTCGTTCTCCAGTCTGCAACATTACAATCCGCACGAGCTTCCCGGAGTAACGCGAAGCAAACGCGCGCTGTCGCACAAACTTCCTTGGCAGCGCGCCAACTTGGAAAGCTGCCAAAAATTGAGGGGCGGGGCTTGTCAACCGTACTTTTTCCAGAAATTCTCACTGCGGAGGCGCAACTTTGCGTGAACTTTGGTGTTTGCGGACTGCTGGCCTACGCTTTTTTGAGAAATTCCAGCATGCGCCTTTAAACTGCAAATCCCCTGAGTAGCGACTCACGCGCGGGAATTCAAACTAGGGTTTTTCAGGGAAGCTCGTGAATCCGATGTACAACTACAGTGTGAACACGATAATGCGACTGTTCGAGAGGACCATCAGGAACTGCAGTGTGAGCTTTTTCCATTAGACTCTAATGAGTCACCATAATCCGAACTTCCAGGACAAGACCTCGAGTCGCGTGGAAACTCTCGCTCGTCAGATTCAGTTGACCGTCTTTTATCACATATCCCGAGGCATCTTCCGTCAAGACCGTCTCCTGTTCGCAGTCGCCTTCATCAATGCCACGATGCCCAAGATGTTCCAGCAGAAAGAATGGGAACTGTTCACAGGGGTCCTCGTCGATGAATCCAACGATCCGAGTGGCATCCGCGTGTCGTGGCTCTCTCCGGAACGTCTGCCAGCTCTCGCGAGGATCCGAGCGCATCTTCCGAGTCTGTTCAACAACTTCCAGATTCAAGACGATGCCACGTGGAACGAGTTTTCGAAGACATTGCAATGCGAGAATGCGTTTCCAAAGAATGTGGAAATTAAGATGACGCACTTCCAAAAAGTTCTGTTCATCCAGGCAGCAAAGCCCGAGAGACTCTACAACTGTTTGATGGACTTTGTTCTGAAAACTTTGAGTGAGAATCCTTTTCAGCTGCCCCATCAACATAGCTGTTACTTCAGATATTCCCTCCATTAATCCTCCAGCATTCGAGTTGAAACACATCTTCGAAGACAGCGAAGCGAAAGAACCAATTTTGTTCATTCTGGCCGACGGGGCCGATCCATCGCAAGAACACGCCGAATTGGCTGTCAGTCTTCGAGTGCCATATCACTCGATTTCGATGGGACAGGGACAAGAAGTCGTCGCGTACGAAGCCATCCGGGAGTGTGCTTCGAAAGGAGAGTGGCTGTGTCTGAACAATCTCCATCTGATGCTCGCTGCCGTCCCCTCTATTTTCAAGGTTCCTGTTCAGAAGATCTTTGATCATAACCATTTCGTTCCAGCACCTCTCGCTAGTTACTCCTCACGAGAACTTCCGTCTCTGGCTCACAACTGAAGCAGATCCTCGGTTCCCGTCCATGATGCTGCAGCAGTCTCTGAAGATCACATTCGAACCACCACCAGGCGTTCGGAACAACTTGCTCCGCACCTACACTCAGATTGACCGAATATCCCGGAACACCGTCACGTGCCAGTCAATTTTCGTGCTTGCTTGGCTCCACGCACTGCTCCAGGAAAGACGTACATTCATTCCGCAGGGATGGACAAAGTTCTACGAATTCGGAGCCAGTGATGTGCGAGTTGCGAGAGCTTTTGTGGAGCAACTGACTGCTTCGAGTATGCAAAAAGCGCAGAGAACCGACAAATATTCCGGGTTTTTCAGAAGCCGATTGGGAGTTTGTGCGAGGAATTCTCAAGTTTGTGATATACGGGGGCCGTATTGAAAGCGATTTCGACGCAAAAGTCCTCGATTCATACCTGAATGTGCTGTTCAGTGACGAGAAGATCAACGGAAGACCCGGGCAACAACTGGTGAAGGGCATCGAGATCCCAGCAAGTTCAAACATTGACGAGTATGTCGGACACATTTCCAAGGAAGTTCCGGCCGTCGACGAACCGTATCTGTTCGGTCTGCCTGAGAACATCAAGTACTCGTGGCAGATAGTCGAGGCAGACAGAACCATCTCATCTATCCGAACTCTAGGTAATTCTCGTTCGCTTACTCAATTACGTTTTGTTTTCAGCCTTCGGAGATTCCAAAAACTCACTTTCCGATTCATCGGATACTGTATCCCAGATCCTGTCTCTCTGGAAGAAATTGTGTCAAGCAGACGATCTTCCGAAGCGAGAACCGCCAAAAGCAGTCCGTTCCGAAGACCCGATCGCAGAAGTTCTCTGTTTGGAAACGATCAACGCGTTGAATCTGATCAAAGAGTTGCACCGAAGCATCGTCGCAGTCGCCCAATCCATCAAGAACGTTCTTAAGAACCCGTCTCTGGCTGCTCCGGTGACCCAGAAGACCATCCAGTCGCTCGTCTTCCAGCAGACTCCTGATGAATGGGATTCCGCGTGGGCGGGTCCGTCTGATCCCGTCGAGTTCCTAACCGTCGCCGTCAAGAAGACACGTGGCACCATGAAGCTTCTCGAGTCCTCCGAGACTTCGTCTCTGCTCTCCTCGCCCATCGATTTCTCCGACCTCTTCTACCCAAATACCTTCCTGAACGCACTTCGTCAGACCACGTCCCGTCAGCTGCGGATTCCCTTAGATCAGTTGATCCTCTCCTCCGCCTGGACACCTTCCCAACTGCCCCCTAAACAGTGTGTTCAGGTACAGGGGCTCATCCTCCAGGGAGCCACATTCGACTCTTTCCTCCGCGAAACTTCCGTCTCCAGCTCCGCCTACTCGCAGGCACCCACACTGTTTCTTGCCTGGACTGCCGAAGCCTCCTCAACAATCAGTGGGGAACAGATCCAAGTTCCTTTGTACACTTCAAGTGATCGATCCGATCTTATCACCCCTGTCAACATGCCGTATCGTGGAGCGGATCAATGGAATATCGCAGCAGTTACCTTGTTCTTGAGATGACTTGATAATATTTTGAGGAAATGCGATAAATTTCAGAATCTCAATTTGATAATTACAATAAAGTTCATTTGGATAATGCTTACTGCCAAGTGGCTATATGAATTGTTGAAAATACGAGTATTACACAAGAAATATTTTTCGGTGAGATTTGCTTTGTGATTAGTTTTCGATGTCTTCCTCCTCGATGGTTTGTTCTCTTCTCTTCAGAATGGCCGTCGGACTCATGAACACATTCGTTGTGTCCAACAGACTGTCTCTCTTGACGAACGCAGTGACACGTCTCTTCTTCTTGGCCAATGTGCTCTCGTCGGAGCCAGCGCTTTCCTCCATCTCTTCAGCAGAGCTCAGAAGTGCGTCTAGGTCAGGTGGGGAGGCTCGTCATGCTGCGGGAAGATCTGCTCGACGCGATCCGGAACAGATGCTGAAAACGATCATGGAATACTATCTTTCGCTTCGACTGTACCTGTAGGGTCCACGTGTACGAGACAGACGTTCTTGACGCTTTCAGAAGCGTTCTCGATGACAGTTTTGGAGGTCTCTTCAATATTATCGAGTTTTGACTCCTGCAAAATGTATCATAATATAAGGAACAACAAACAAAACACTCACCAATCCCAAGGCGATGTCGCCAGTTTTTTCTTTTACGAGTTTACTAGTCGTCTGGCACTGCTCGCCATTTCCCACGAGCACTTCAATTATTTTGGACATCTTCATATTCGAGTCGGTCCTGTTGGCATCCGCTTCCCCAATGAGATTCGTGATCATATTCTGAGAACAATGGTTAAAGGAAAAAAATTATAGAGCCTCTCACATTCATGTTTGCCTCGTCTTGGACCGTGGAAGATGTAGCTGCATCTACTTCTTTATTGAAGTTCGAATCAATGCCTTGCAGAACTTCCTTCACCTGTCCTTGGAGTTCGTCAACGTCGCACTGCTCGTGAATAATGTCCTCGTGTGATTGAACCACCGTTCCAGCAGTTTCCAAGGCAGAAATAACCTTCTCTTGAGCTTCTTGATCGCAAATAACTTGCCTGCAAACCCAGAGAACACATGGCATATATTTTCCCAATAACTCACTGTTTATGCTGATCTTCCACATGCATACTCATCTGTTCGAGTTTCGAAAGCATTGCCTTGAGGCTATCGGCCATTTCCGTACAAGCCGTCTTCACGTTCTCAGCAACGGCGCCTCCTTGCTCAGCTCTTTTTTCGACGTTTTCACAGACAGTTCCACGGATTTCAGTGAGTTGTGGCCGAATATCGTCAGAGAACTCAGTGACGTACTGCTTGACTTGATCTAATCGGCTTATCATCTGTTTGTTTAATGCTTCCGATCGTTCCGAATGATTGATGTAGTAGTCGCGGAACATTTTCTGATATTAGAATTAAATTAAAATAAGATCGTCTATCGAACTCACAAGGCTGGCTTCCCATCGTTCGCGAATTTCTGCGGACAACGTGTTCATCTGAATAGACGCCCTTTTCTCGAGTTCGGCTGCAACTTGGAAACAATTTTTGGTCATCGTAGAGATGTTCTCGGCGTTCGAAGACACTTCTTCAGACAACGAATTCATCATTACACATGGAGCTTTCATGGCTTCGATCATTTCTTCCTTGGTCGTCGCACCGACTGAACTCATCAAACTAGTCTGTACAGACATTTCAGAGACGAATGAATTCATCTGAAACACTCTGTTGGTGAAATATGCTCAGTTACGCGAATACATACCTTCTGAACGAATCCCTTCACAGGCGACGTGTTTTTGTCCTCTGCACTTTTCATCTCGTCCACTTTTCTCCAGTAAGCTCGTAGAATCTACAAGCTTACTGGAGAAAAGTGGACGAGATGAAAAGTGCAGTCATCATTTCTTCAGCGGCTCTGTTCGTTGTAACCAGCTGATCGAACGATTTCAGTGACGTCGAGTGCATCGAATCCAGTGCATTCATGTACTGTTTGAGTTCATCTTTCGTGTCGGCCAACTATTTTTCTTTTTCAGCCATCTCCCGCAGACGTTCACGCAAACGATCTTCCAATTCACCTTTTCTTTCGTACAGATGCTTGTACTGCTCATCCATGTGCATCAGATCCTCTGTGAAGCGTCTCAGTTTGTCGACGACATAGTCAAACTGCTGTTCCAGCTCGCGGACTTTCTCTGTATTCCGCTGGAATTCCTCGTGCGACTCTTCACTAATGATCACACCGTTCTTTTCACGGGCGGCCCGCAAGTCTCTTCTCAACTTCTCAATTTCATCCGAGTACTCCTTGAGGATAGTTTTCTTCGAAACCTTCGAATTGCAGACTGGCTTGTTCTTGATATTTGCAGCAGCACGCATCGCGTATTCCAATGTACTCTGACTTTCCTCGAAGTTGGAGCTGGACGGTGACATCGTCGCGATCAGAAAAGTGATAGTGGAGCCGCCCAAGCTGTCTTGGAGCAGTCTAGTCAGCTTCGAATCTCGGTACGGAATGTGCTGAGCATTTGTTGTCAGCGATCTGATGACTCTTCCGAGAGTGAGTAGTGACTGATTGACAGATCCGGCCTCTTTCGCGCGATTTCCTTGCGCTCCAGATCTTCCGATGTTTTCAGAACCGGCTAGGTCAACAAGATTGAGTTTTCCTCGTTTGACGAGCTCTTCTCCAGTGTTCGTGTTCTCTCGAATAACCACATTGACCATGAAGAGACTGTGGGATCTGCTGCTGTGCATGTTCATCAGTGTTGCAGCTGTTCTCCTTTTCTCCGCTCCGATCTCCAACAGTTTGAAAACGTCCGCTCTATTGCGAACTGGAACTTCTTCAACACCGTTCACAATTACACCTTTTTTGTTCGGATCGTCGAAGATTCGGAGGCGTTCGCGATCATCGCAGTCAGCGGATGCGAGCAGATCAAACAACTCCTCGTTGTACAGTTCTACATAGCTAACTCTCAGAGAGTACTACTCACATCCAGAAGATTTCAGCTGTTCAAAGATGTCTTCGACAGCACGTGGAATGATTCCGGTTGTGGGGTCGTCATGAGAGCTCTTCACATCGGTCCGGCCACCTTCCATCGTGAACGTCTTTCCAGTTCCAGTTTGACCATATCTAAAAGAAGTTTACTTTCTTGAACACTGATCAGAGTATATCTTACGCAAAGACAGTGCAGTTGTATCCGGCTATGACCTTCTTGATCTGCGACGACACTAGGTCTTCGTAGATGTCCGCTTGGGTAGTGTCGGAGTCGAAGACACGGAAGAACGGACCGAACGATTTGCCTTTCAGATTGACTGCCATTTTGGCTTTCTCGGTTTTGACGATGTTCGTGCATTTCTCGCTTCGTTCCGTCGAGTTCATAGGCCTGAGCACACAAATTTTACAGAAAAATATTATTTAGGAAAAATACCGGACACGAACGGCGACGCGGAGATGCGAAGTGGCTTCAGATACCTTCTTCCTCGTTGACATGGTGATGTCCGTCTGAAAATTAGGAATATTCGGGGTGTTGCTGGTACGAATGGCGAATAAATTTGGAATATCGTCTTTCCCGCCATTGTGCCGTGGAGCCCGTAGTTTTCCGCGGAAATATTGGAAAGGAGACAGTGCAAGTGCGCGCTATTGCACCGACGTGTTCAAATTTTGAAAAATAATTGTTAGCTAGGTATAAATACAATTTTATCCTATTTTTCGCCTTCTTGAAGCCATATTAGTGTTGTATCGCTCATTATTAGTATGAAAAAATATAGCGAAAAATTTACTGCTGACTGTAACTATTAATACACCGATACTACTCTTACTAAATAGTATTCTTTAATTATCGAAAAATGATGACCACCCGTCGGATCTGACGACCACAAACAGAATTTTGAAAACAATACATTCGCGAATTACTTCAAACAAGTCTCTGTCCTGATCTCCAGATTTAGTCGATTCTTTGCCCTGAACAAGTGTCACATTTGCACAGACATGCACAGTTTTTTTTTCTCTGAAAATCATCACTCTTAGAACACAACCAGACTGGATGCCGGCGCAGCCGGCTGGACAGACTGGTTATTTCTAAGTTTTAAACGGGAAGCACAAATTTTCGCGATTTTTCTAGCTAGCTCATTTTAGTTTAATTCTTCAGGAAACCATGACCGAAGAAGCGACGGTCCCTCAAGTTTCGGTTAGTTTCATTTCTGAGGACGACAATGAGCTAGGAGGTTCTGGCATTTTGGTACCAATAGACATTTCCACAAGTCAACTACAAATTCTCTGCAACCAACTTCTTGGAAACAGGTATTGAAGCATGAGTGCTTTGTCTGTATGTTTTTTTTCAGTGATGACCCGGTACCTATCTCGTTTTTCACTTCTCAAGGAGTTGAAATTTTGGACTCGATCGAAAAGTCAGTCGGGGTTATTGATTTTGAAACGGTAATTCTTCCATGAGTGATTATGAATCAGTGATTATTCTTTCAGACTCTCAAACTTGTGTATCAACCACAAGCTGTGTTTCGTATCAGACCGGTTACAAGGTGCTCCGCCAGCATTCCCGGTCATGGAGAACCTATTGTTTCCGCTCAGTTTAGTCCTGATGGACGTGGCTTAGCGAGTGGTTCTGGAGATACAACAGTCCGTATTTGGGATACAGAATTGGAACTACCTTTGTTCACTTGCAAATCACACAAAAACTGGGTGTTGTGCATCTCCTGGTCTCCCGACGCTCTCAAAATTGCATCAGCCTGCAAAAATGGTGAAATCAACTTATGGAATGCGAAAACTGGTGAAAAGCTAGGATCTACTCTGAAAAGACACAAGCAATGGATCACGAGTCTCGCCTGGCAACCTATGCATGAAGATTCTTCTTGTCGTTATCTCGCTTCATCTGGAAAAGACGGGAATATTTTTATTTGGGATACCATCAAATTTTCTTCTGTTCGATGCCTGAGTGGCCACACTGCATCAGTCACTTGTCTCCGATGGGGTGGAGAAGGATTGATTTATTCTGGATCACAAGACAGAACTGTGAAAATGTGGAGAGCTGAGGACGGAGTTTTGTGTAGAAACATGACAGGCCACGCTCATTGGATTAACACTCTAGCTTTAAATACCGATTACGCATTGAGAACGTCCTGTTTTGAACCTAGTAAACGATGCGTAAAGCCCGAATCAGCCGAAGAGGTTTGCCTACGGTATCTAGTTTTATTTCATAATAATATTCCAGCGTCAAACCGTCGCGCGAAGTCGCTACGATTCAGCCCTAAAGATTGCTGGTGGGGAACGGTTGGTAAGCGGATCAGACGATTTCACCATGTTCATGTGGAATCCCAAAGAAACCAAGCAATCAGTCACTAGAATGACCGGACACATGCAGCTTATCAATCAAGTGGTTTTTTCGCCGGACACGAGATATATAGCGTCCGCATCATTTGATAAGTCGGTAAAACTGTGGTGTGGTCGCACTGGAAAGTACATCGCGTCTTTGAGGTAGCAAATATTCGAAATATTTACCGAAAATCAAGGAACAAATGCAACTGTTTTTTCAGAGGTCATGTTGGTCCCGTGTACCAGGTAGCCTGGTCTGCAGATAGCAGACTACTCGTTTCCGGATCTTCTGATTCTACTCTGAAGGTTTTCGAGCTGAAGACTAGGTCTTTGTATTATGATCTGCCGGGACATGGAGACGAGGTTTATACGGTCGACTGGAGTCCAGAAGGAACTAAAGTTGTTAGTGGTGGGAAAGACAAAGTTCTTAAATTGTGGAGACAATAGTGTCAACCTCCCCCCCCCCTCTCTCGTAAATTTAAAATTGTTCCCCTGTTTTTGTTGTTTTCTTTGAATTTCCAATAAACTTGTTGATTTATTTTCATCAATATTATTTGAAACTGTTCTCACTTAATGGATTGGTAATTCTATGTATCTTTATCTTATTGCATGTCAGTCTTGCCGGCCATCCGGTCTTGAATTTTTGATTTTGCAAAGACGTGGCCGTCACAGCGCTCCGGTCTTGCCGCTCCAGTCAATCTTTTTCGTACTCTTTCGCAGAAGGGTTAGGTCCTAATTAGATGAACTTAGCTTAGCTAAGCATGCTCGGTGCACAAGATTCTGATATTCTGATGTTGGTTCTGCATTTTGTGAAGCGGACAAGAGCGAAATCTGCAGTCTAGGCGTTGTCCCATATTCATATCGCTATTTAAGTGTTAATCTCGGTCACGTGTAATTTTTGATTTTCGGAGTTTTTATAATAACGGGAATAAACAGTGGAGCCGAAGGTAAAAAATTCAGGCGGGGGGAGACGGAGTAAGTCGTCGGCACACAAATAGTAGGAGTTGTAAAGTTTTTCTTAACTTTAAAATAAATAGATTCCAAAATTTAATTCAATGTTGAACATCAATTTTCCGCTTTCGAATAATCTATTTAGATGTACATCTTACCTACCTAAATAATTGTATAAGGAGTCTCGAAATGCGTGTCCGCGGCCGAGAGGCCGTGGCCTAACTATCCTGAGAGGTGTATACGAATGCGCTCTGCCGAACGTACTTTTCGATAGCGAATTTTTCGAATTTAGGCATTCATTTTTTCGTAAAGCTTTTATTTTCAAATACGAAGGTAACCGTTGAAATTTCAGTTAAAAAATATATGTATTTTTGTACTTCTGACTTTCAAACTCCAGATCACACGACGTTACTGGACTTTTCCTCCGCAATATTACTACTATCGCTAATTTTTTTCTCTAGAAATGGCAATTGTCAAGAAAAAAAAGGTCGTGAATACCAAAAATGGTTCTTCTAAAGAAGAAAAATCAACTGCAAAGAAAGGAGTAAAAAGGCAGCTGACTGTAAGTAGTGTATCCGATTACTATATAATTTAATTAATTTCAGGAAGGCGAGCCGGTGACGAAGAAAAGCAAAAAAATGGCTACCACAAAAACTAAAAAAATGGATGCTGCGAAGAAACCGAAGAAAGCAACTTCGGATGACGTACTTCCAAGAGACGAGAAAGCAATGAGTAAACTTCAGTTGGTAATTGTCGTGTTGGCTGCATTACAGTGAACTTCCGTTTTAATCACAGATTGACGATGATGATCTCACCGACTTTAAGTTAGTGAATAGCAACGAAAGTGATAGCGACGAAATGCAAGACGATTTCAGCGATGGTAAATGTTTGCCGGCTTCTCAGCTCAGTAAATTCATTAATTTTTCTAGATGGAACGGATGTGCATGCTCTGCCCATCGAGAAAAAATCGAAAGCGCTTGACAAGTTGAAAGAGAAAGTTCTGTAAGGACGTCGGTTGGCGACGCGTAATTACCTTTCAATTCCAGCAAAGAAGGCGAAGAGGAACTACAGCTCAACATTGCTAATCAAGAAACCTTTGAGTTGCCAACCGTTGAAGAAATTGAGAACGAAATGAAATCAGTTCCCAATCTGGAAATTGTCAAGCAAAGAATCGCAGATGTTATTCAAGTTTTGGGAGACTTCAAAGCAAGAAGAGATCCTAACAAGAGTCGTCTTCAATACGTCGAAGTTTTGAAAAAAGATCTCTGTTCGCAATTCGGCTACAATGATTACCTTATGGGCAAGTTTATGGATTTGTTTCCAAACGGAGCTGAACTTTTGGAATTCCTCGAAGCTAACGACAATCCAAGACCAGTAACCATTCGTGCGAACTCTTTGAAAGTTAAACGGTATGAACATATATATTTTTTAATCCGTCTGTTGTTTTTAAGTCGCGATCTCGCAAAAAATCTTATCAATCGCGGAATGAACGTGGATCCAGCTGCTGATTGGACAAAGGTTGGATTGGTTGTTTACGATTCGCAAGTTCCTGTCGGTTAGTCAATATCATTCTCTAACATCGATAATAAAAGTTGGATTACTTTCCAATTTGCAGGAGCCACTCCCGAGTACCTTGCTGGACACTATATGATTCAAGGACTCAACTCATTGCTTCCTGTAATGGCGTTAGCTCCACAACCCGGTGACCGTGTTCTGGACATGTGCTCCGCACCTGGTGGTAAAACTTCGCACATCGCGGCTTTGATGAAGAATAGTGGTGTTCTTTTCGCCAATGACGCAAGCGTGAGTCACTAAAGGTTTCGCTAAGTAAGCTCAAAATTCTTAATTCAGTTTGATCGTTGCCGAGCTGTTATTGGTAATCTGCATCGTCTGGGAGTTAACAATGCTGTTGTGTGCAATTTGGGAGGAGAAGAGTTTTCCAAAATCCGTCCAAACGGATTCGACAGAATTCTGCTCGATGCGCCGTGCTCGGGAACAGGAGTTATCTGGAAGGACCAGTCGGTCAAAACAAGCAAAGATAGCCAAGATGTTCAACGACGTCATACTGTTCAAAGACAACTTATTTTGTCTGCTCTGGATTCTCTCGATGCAAACTCTCCCAATGGTGGATACCTGGTATATTCAACTTGCTCCGTTCTTGTCGAAGAAAACGAAGCTGTTGTTAACTTCCTTCTCGAACGACGTCACTGCGAACTTGTCCAGACTGGATTGACAATTGGTGTCGACGGCTTCACGAGATTCCGTGATTACCGTTTTCATCCATCACTCTCAATGACAAAGCGTTATTACCCACACGTGCACAATATCGATGGTTTCTTCGTGGCCAAGATCAAAAAGCTTTCGAATGCGAAAATGAGCAAGCAGGGGGTAATGGAGGTGATATTTTAGTGCTATTCTAACCTTCAAATTTGAAAAATTAAGATGGAGAAGGAAAAGACTTTGAAGAAACCAGTCAAGGATGACACTGAGATAACAGAAGCCAAAAAGAGCAAACATTCTGACGGTGATGATTCTGATGACAACGAAACAGCACCAAGTATGTTGGTGCTTTAAAATTAGGTTAGACTGTTTTTCAGTGAAAAACATTGGTTCTGGCGCTCGTGCAAACAAAAAGCGAAGAAATCAGAAGAAGGCGTCGGCGAAGCAAGCTGCATTGAAAGATGATGATGGTTTTAATACTGTAAGCATGGAATAGATTTGAGTTTGTTATTGTTAGTTATAATTGAAGGTCGGAAACATCAAGAAAGGGAAAAAACCTACGGTTTTCAAGTCGAAGGTTCCGAAGAGAGCAGCTGCGCGAACCGGGGCTAAATCGGTGAAGAACAGACGAAAGAAAATGCTCGCCAAGCAACAATAATTGTTTCCACACCAATCTGTTGTTTACTGTTAATTGTTCAATTTAATTTTTCAATTGTTATTTGTTACTTTTTGAAACAATGGTTTGTTTAACGAGTCTGTTTTTCCAGTTTTTGTAAGAGTTTTCAACTCATTGTTTATTTCTCCAGAATTGTATATTATTGTTTTCTGAAACATTTCAGATGAGTGCTATCCGTGACGAATTTGACGAAATTCCCGACTCAGAGCTTCAAGAGACCGTTTACGAACGATTCGAAGGTGACAAAACTGTTTGTGGAAATACGTTTATTAATTGCTTTCTGTAGGTCTCGGAGAAATGTTCCCCGAAACCCTGCGCTCGGCAGCTTCGTCAAGTGCATCTTGGTCTTATTGGGGAGTGAAAGGATTGGTAAGACGAGATTGTGTGAAAAAAAAGTGTCACGTTATTCAGTTCAATATCACCAAAAGCACCATCTGGGTCATTTCAACGACCTCACTGATTGCTTTCCTGCCATACATCATCGAGAAGGAGCGAAGTGATCTCGAGAAAACTCAAGTTGCACAGCAGCGTCAGATGCTCCTAGGACCATCAGCTGCAATTCAGCAAGCCAAGACTGCTTGAATAATTGACTTCTCATTTATTCTTTAAGTAAAAGTTATTAGCTTTTTAGACGCTCAGTTTTATTAAACATGTTTTTTTTTAATATATGAGTTATCGGGTTTGTCTGTGCAATTTGATATTTTTGAGTCAAACATGTGTCATCACGTGTAAAATTATTCAGGTAATGATTACTGACCGAACGTCAAAATCTCCACCAAACCTTGTGGGAAATGGTAAATTAATGACATTCATCTGAGAGGATTTAAAGTTTCAGAGTGCACAGATCACGAAGTGGAAACTGATTTGGCAGGTCCTTGTCAAAACGATACAGACGAGGTCGATCTGATCAACGAAGCTCGTATCGCTCAACCTAATCTGGAATCGAAATCACCGACTGTACTTCTGGACCAGGAGCGTTATCTCCCAATCGGTACGCCTGTTTTCATTTTCTGAACTTGACGCGTAATGCCTTAGGGAACAGCGAGCATAGATTGAAAAGTAATTGGTCCTTGTTGAGATTCAGAAATTGCCAGATGAAAATAGGTGACGACGCCATCTCCACTGCGTGGTTTTTTTGCCTTCGACTCCGTTTCTCACTTTGAAAAACGCGAAATTCAGAATTTAACGTGGCCGATAGGCGTTTTGACAAGGAAGGGTATTTAGGCCTCAGATTGGAATCTTCATCTTTACTATTACTAATTGACGAATTCTGTGTGTCTGTGTGTCGTTCCGCGGCCGTTTCGCAGTAACTACTCGACCATTTCCGTTGTTCTTTCGGATAGAAGTCGGATACTATTCGAACTCGGCACACGAGATTTTTATAAGGGATCCATATTCTGTGAATAGGTCAGGAGCGCAAACTAGGCATTTTAGGCCCTTTTTCCCAAGTTCATTTCTAAAATCGCAGATGTCGGCCACGTTCAATTCTGAATTTCGCGCTTTTTGACGTGAGGAAAGAAGAACCGGAGCCGAAGGCGGAAAACCAGACAGAGGAGACGGCGTGAGCCGTCGCCGACTGCCTGGTATATACTAACAAACATCTCTCCATATACAGTAGCGGTCATAATTATGTGTACCATATTTGAAATCGCTATAACTCGGTTCATTTTTAACCGATTTACTCAGCTCTGGACACAACATAGTTAAGGGATGTATAGTCACGCTCCAGTTTTTTGGTGAGGATTCTGCACGATTCAGATGAGGCACGTCATCTGAAAGTTGGAAAATCGAAAAATGAAAAAAAAAAAAACTTTTTTCCTGTAGATTTTTTTCCGGGGGCCAAATAAATTTCATGTGTATTAGGGTCCATAGTGACCCCCCAAGAATTTTTAGAATTTTTGAAAAAGTTTGAAATTTTTAAAAAATCATTTAGTGGAAATGGCCTGAAACTTCCGGTGCCCGTAACGGCCGAAGGAGTGGTCCGATCAAGCTATAAATTCTTGAGAGTACGGGTCGATATGGTCCTTACCGATTTCCCAACCAGTGGTGTCAAAATTCGGAAGTTGATTTTTCGAGTTTTCAGTGATAAATTTTCCAAGGGGTCCCTGAAGTACGGAAAACTCAAAAAATCGACTTTCAAATTTTGACACCACTGGTTTCGGAATCGGTAAGGACCATATCGGCCCGTACTCTCAAGAAATTATAGCCTGATCGGGCCACTCCTTCGGCCGTTACGGGCACCGGAAGTTTCAGGCCGTTTTCACTAAATGAATTTTTAAAAATTTCAAACTTTTTCTAGAATTCTAAAAATTTTTGGGGGTTACTATGGACCCTAACACACATTTAAAAATTTATTTGGCCCCTTGAAAAAAACCTGCAAGAAAAAGGATTTTTTCATTTTTCGATTTTTCAACTTTCAGATGACGTGCCTCATCTGAATCTTGTAGAATCCTCACCAAAAAACTGGAGCGTGACTATACATCCCTTGACTATGTCATGTCAAGAGCTGAGCATAATCGGTTAAAAATGAACCGAGTTATAGCGATTTCAAATATGGTACACATAATTATGACCGCTACTGTAAATAACATATTTCAGCGAATGTTGTGCGAATAATGAAAACCCAGATGGATCCACAAGCAAAATTAGCGAAAGATGCCAAAGAATGCGTTCAAGAGTGTGTATCGGAGTTTATAAGTTTCATTGCTTCTGAAGCTGCAGCATTCTGTAACAGTACAAAAAGGAAAACGATAACTGCTGACGATTTACTAACAGCTCTAGAAGCTACCGGATTTGATAACTATGCTGAGCCAATGAGAATATTCCTTATGAAATATCGCCAAGCTCACAAGATCACAGGCCCAATACATAAGCCCCATGTGAACTATAGTCGTCCCAAGCAATTCATGAACGATACTCCAGTCAAACCTTTATTTTTCGACACGGATCAAGGACGCAGATGTGAGATCATATTGAGTCTTTCTGGATAATAATATTCTTGGCATTCACAGGTACCGAAACACAGTATGTAGTAAATGGTTGTGAAGTAGTTAAAAACGCTCCTCTTGCTGATGAATGGAATGAGAAAACCGGCACACTCAATGCTATTGTTAGCAGTGGCGTTGAAAAGGTTTACTTTGAGGTAAGCGAGGGCGCTCCAATTGGGGAATTACTTCCAAATAAGTATCTTACTTTTATCATCATGCTTATTCTTATATATAAGAATAAGGTCTGTTTTGTGTGTTTGTTCACCAATGAATCTAATGGATCTTAGCCGTTGCAAGTAGTTGCAGGATGCCGACGCCACTGTTGACGGTCCTAAACCGAAACTCAGATGCATCGATCACAAGGAAATGCAATCTTCATCTGCAAAAGATACCGAGCCTAATTTACCCGAAGGAGCTATCGAGTTGGAGCAACAACAGCAGATGCAAATTTATATCGATCCAACTTCAAAACAACATTACGCTGCAATGGAAAGTAAGTCAACTGCAGAGTGAAGGATTTCCGAAAAATGTGATAAACCTTTTAGCACCGAATGGGATGGAGTTGTATCCGATAATGATTCAAGACACACCTCTACAATTAGAAAGTGTTACTGATCCGAATGTATTTAATATATGCATGTTCTTTGAACTATTTGTATTTATAGCATATTTTGGTTCATTTGAGCGACGGAACTACAGGGACTGTTTCAACTACTCCTATTGCTCCAGATTCTAGTTCGGCGAAGAAGTTATCAGGGAGACAACACGGTAGGTTTTTTTTTTCAAATTGACGAGCTTTTATGGGTATGAGCGGTTCAGATTTCCGACTGAAGAGAATGGTCAAAAAGAGACCGAACACGAGGCTTTCTTACTTGGAGGAAGAAGCTAATCTTGTAACAACTCAGCAGTGCGCCAGCCATACATCTTCAAAACGACCTCTTTCCAAAAGAAAAATGTAACAAGAACCTCAGCCCAAACACAATTCCGAATTGGACATATATGAAAAACCCAAATTAACTGAAATCTATATATATATATAAAGAAAATTGAATGTTCTTTATGAATTTTAAATCATCACTCTCGTTAAAGTTTCATCAGTTACGCCAGATATTATGGTGGGTCTATTTATTTAGTTTTCTTCCAGTTTCTCCAATTTTTTGTATTCCTTGGATGAAAAATAATTGCAAAACACTCCATGTTTTCTTAAAGAGTGTCCTGGTTTTTATGTTTTGTTTCTTTCGCTGCGAGACCAGCGGATAACATGAAACTGCAGTATTTTTAAGACAAATGGAAGTTTTTCCTCACAAGAATATGAGAAAAGTGAAAAGAACGAGAAAAATAATTATGTTGAGACTGTAGCCATTATGGAAGAGAAATACAAAATCAATCGCAGTTTCCGCTAACGTCTGAAGTGAGAGAGATTTGTTGATCTCTGACTATTGCGCATTTCGAATATGAACATGGTATACATTCAACATAAAGGTTGTTCCTCGCGGATTCTAGTGCTATGCACAGAATCAAATGTGAACTGTGTGAATTGTCAGGCTATACTCAGAAATGAGGTGAGTTATTCAATACTAGTAATGACTAAAAACTTAATAATCCCCTTTATAAGCTTTCACAATATAATTTTTGTTCTAACTTGAATTAAAGACGACGATGGACAGTCATAAAATGTTTGTTTCAGCCAACTAATTGGACATTCTCGCCATTGTCAAGTCCTTTCATTAATCAACTCGATGCACGTTGTGCAATCGTTTTGAAGCCTTCTCAAGGTAGTTTTCGAGATTATGCTCTCGGCGATGACCTGCATGTTGGATTTTCTAATTCACTATCTCATGTATATTCGTACTGTCACCGAGGTGTTATAAAAGAAGGTAACCTTAACATTTTCTCGAAAAGCTTTTGGGATATATGAAAATAATTTCGGGCAAATACTCAATGACTCAGATTAATGGTGCTCCTTTGCTTTTTGGCTACCTCTGGAATTATTTTGCTCATTGTCGGATTTTTACTAACGAGTGGTTTTATTGATATAAAGTTGCTAGTACTGTGAAATTAGGCTTACTTGAACTAGTTTTTCATCGGAGTTGGAAAACATCTCTTTGTATTGATCATGAGAGCCTGAAAAAGATGCGGGTTAGTTTTTGAAAAAAACTGGCTAAAATAATTTTCACACAAATTTTTCAGGTAGTTAAATAATCTGGGAGTCATTGAGTATTTACCAAAATTTGCAGTCCAGCTTAGATTTTAGATGCAAAACGCGGTTTTAACATGAACGGTATTACTGACATGTGAATGTTGTTGCAGGCTCGTTTTGGAATGAATCAATTATTATTATCAGCTTAGTCCCAAATTTTTGCCATGAATCGCAGAAATTTGATGAACAGGTAACCTTTTTTCTGCAGAAGTTTGCAGTTCAATTCACAAAATTGGTAATTTTCAGTATGTAGGGAATCCTGATATTTCGTTTTAGGCGTATAACGAGATCGGCTGGAATTGCTTTGATTTCGTTCTCAAGTTCTTGAAGTTTTTACAATTTGGGCAGTTTACAAAAGCTGAATTTGTTGAAAATCTGGTACACAAAAAAATTCTGAATTCTGTGAAGTATTGTAAGCTGTATGCCAAACTTTGCAGTGATAAATTTTTAGTAGTTTAGCCTTGTGATAATTCTTGTATTTATCTTATCTACCAGCCTCGAGCTCGTGGACTCAGTTTTTTATTTTAATAAAAGTATCTTATTGGTACGATTGTTCAATATTTGTTTTAAGAAGTTTATTCGATTCTTTCTTCGTTATCTATATCTCAGAGAGGACGTTTTAAACTCGAATGGAAATTTCCATTCGAGTTTAAAAGTTTAGGAAACCATGAGAACAATTTGAAATATCCCGGATAAGTCGAAATCATGGCGAGCCTCTTATCTGTATTTCAGATGGCTGAAATTCTCGAAGATCTAGAATCAGAAGATACGGATCGGAAAATAGACCAGTGCGGTTTCCAAGCGAGTCAATTCGAGATATTTACCCACGAATATCGTGAAAAAACAACTCCTGAGTGTTCCGGTAACATTTTTTACTAGATGTTTCGCAGTCGATGTTGCTATTATATAAACACTATTTAGGAAATAGTACAATTAAATTTCATTTATTAAATATTATATTTATCAAGCGAAGTGGCCGCTGTGTCGATTTACGAATGAAATTCAGACCCGTGATTAGGCGCACATGTGAAGCTTGTGACACCGTACCCCACAATCGTGACGGGAGTCGCATCCGTCGTAAATCGACACAGCGGCCACTTCGCTTGATAAATATAATAGTACAATCAATAAAAAATTATTTAAATGTTTTCACCTAAATAAATATGTAACGTTTTTTTTAAAATTAGATATTTTTGTTTTCATTAGAAATGCGTAATGAAGCGATTTTTGTAAGCGGAAAAAATCGTGCTGCGCCTTTAAAAAAACTACGGTTATTCGTGCTTTTCGAATAAACTTCGTGGGTGGCCACCGTAATTTTTTAAATGCGCAGCACGATTTTCGCCGGCGTCAGTTACGTATTTCAAATGATTATCAAACGAAAAATTCTGTGTGTTTGTCTGTCTGTAAGTAAGTGTGTCCGTCCGCAGCGTTTTCTCAACAACTACTCGACCGTTCTTTCGCAGAGAGGTCAGGAATTCTTCCCGCACGGTGCACGAGAATTTGATATTTAAGAGATCCTTATTCTGGGAACAGGTCAGGATCGCAAACTATGCATTTTAGGCCCTTTTCCCAGGTTCATTCCTAAAAGCGCCCATGTCGGCCACGTTAATTTTTAAATTTCGCACATTTCAACGTGGGGGAAATGAAGAACCGGAGCCGAAGGCGACGGTTTCAACCGCCGAAGCCGGAAAACCAGGCGGGGGAGACGGCGTGAGCCGTAGCCGCCCGCCTGGTTTCAAATGAAAAGAACTTTATGTTAAACAATTCGACGTTTTCATAATACATATTATGAGTTCGCAGTACGTTGTCAGTCGGCGGATGAACATTCGAAAAGGTCTCGCCACGAAATTGGAGAAATAGTGTGGGCGCCTAGAGAGACGCAGGCGCAAAACGAGACGCAGACGTAGAAAGAGCAACACCGTCGACTGACTACGTACTGCGAACTCATAATAACTGATCATTCACGGCCTGTAAAAGCGTACGCGAAACGTCGCGATGCTGTACAAGCGAAACGACTGGCACTGTGAAAGCACAATATCATCAAAATACAGCAAAACTCATCAAAGTTTTCGTTTGGAATGCCGCGAGTTCTCCGAGAGGACTACACGAGCAGTCGAATAATTGCATGCGCCTTTAACCCCCGTTTCGCTGCGAGACCCGCTCGCTCAACCCCGGAGAAAATTTCAGTGGACGCGCGTACGCTTTTACAGGCCGTGTCATTTTCAGCATTTTTCAGCTCATAATCATTCTGATCACTCCAAGTGTAAAGAAAAAGAACAAAAATCGAATCGAGCTAAAAAGGAGCTGGTTAATATAACGAGAAAACTGCAGAAGGCACTGGTTTCACTGGAGTTGTACGTTGCTTATTGTTTTTTTTTTATCAAGCTGTTTTTTAGAATGGGAAAGCATGATTCAACGTCTGTAATGATTGAGAAAATCAGACAGATCAACTCGAAACTTCACGATGTGATAATAAAAAATAATGCGGAGTTCTCGCAAACTTCTGTTCCACTTCCAGAGTACGACGAGACCGATATGAAATGCTTCTTAGGAGAAGACGAGGTATAATGTAAAATTAAATTAATAACACAACATTTACACAGGTGGAAGACCAGAAACCACTTCTTCAATTAATTAAAGAGGAAACTGAAAAAAATGGAACCGAGCTGGCTGAAACTTTGTTTGAAGCAGAAGTAGTTCTACGAGAATTTGATCACATGAAAAATGGGATCAAATACAGCTTGAATGGAAACTAAAATTCCTTTCTTTCAGAACTTTGACTTGCTGGTTGTTAATGTGCAATTGAAATAAACCTTTTAAAAATTGTAATTGAATATCGAATTGTTACTGTACCTCGGAACCTAGATATTGTAGGAGTAATGACCTCAATCAAGAATTTAGTTGAGTGACAAGTTGAAGTTGGTAAAAATGACGGAACAAAATTTTTAAAATTTTATTTTTCTGGAATTATGATTTCACCAGACTGTCCGGCCGGCTGTGGTGGCATTCAGTCTCGGGATTTTTTTTTAACTCGCAGCCGGCTGGGTCGGCTCCACGGAACGCCTTCGGCGTCCCGTGACCCCTTATTTTTAGAAATGAAGAAAAGTGCGGACGGACGGACAAACAGACGAACACTCGCCACTAGAAGCCAGAGATACAGTAGGCTCTGCACGATATTTCCGCTTTTCGTCGGAAGATCTGTTCACACAATCACTCCACTACGCTTTTCCAGTGAAAACAATGACAAGAAAGGCCAAAAACGCTGGTTCAACCTTGAAAAAAATGCATCTCTACGAGGAAATGTGGGGAAACCTCGATCTTTTGGACACCTCGTTGAGATTTCACCTCTACGCTATAGATGTGTTTTGGACGCGGCATTATGAATGCGGTGAATGTGAAAGCGTTCCCTAAATTTGTAGAATCGTGAATATGTCGAAAATGTGCACTTTTTTTGCGAAAACTTTTATGTCTCTGAAATATCGAAAATCACAGGTGAATCGTCTTCCAAATTTTCAGGCCGTTGTAAATCATTGTCATCTACCTCTGAAGCTTCACGAGTATTGGATGGGCGCTGATGTTCTTTTTCAGAAGCAATTGCGCCAATTGCTACTAGGATGCAAAATCCACGTATCCCTATAACATTTTGCACACGAAAGCGTTTATCAATCACTGACCTGTATTTCCTGCTATGATGAACAGGGGCGGTATATCAAGCCCCCATTTGTGATCACTAGCGAAAAGCCACATATACGCATTAAGCATTGCAGTTTCCAGAGTGGCAATAGATATGTAAGGGCCAAGTCTGTTGTTACAACATGCTAAATACTCTTAGTCTGATATAAACTTACTTCTTTCCACCATCATGCCTCTTTCGGGCTCGTTGCATCTCAAATAGTGCATATACGTGCCCTATTACGATTAACAGTAGCATGCAGCTCCTATAAGTGTTTTCTACTCGTGAAGGACTTATAAGAACGGAATTGAGAAAGAACAGAATCCCGATGAGAATTCCAATAACAGTTTCAAAAATCAAAAGAAAGGAAATGGCAGCATTGACTTGGATTTTCAACACTTTTCCAATTATAACATAGGCTAAAGAATGATAATTGTGTCTGTTGTTGCTAACAGAAATATGTGCCATCCAATCAGATGCTGGTTTCAACGTATCGGTCAAACGAAGCTTGTATTTGAAAACCAGTGTATATATTGTTCGTAGTGCTTCGAACCCCAAAATCAGAGCAGGCGCAAATAAGATAATACTTCCTATGAGACGGCGTATCGAAACAGGGAGTGGTAGAAACTGAGTTCCTGAATCAATATGAGAAATAACGTCGTTTCCCGTAGCCAAAAAGTCAAATACAGCAACAAACTTTGCCTGAAAATTCAAATGTAAGACATCTCGGGAAAAACCTGACAAGTTGTTAACAACTTTCGACACATCCACGCGAAGCTCGCACGGCGTGTTGAGAATAACCTGCGTTTGAATTGGCGCCAAAAGTTTAAAAGAGGTGTTATCCTAAAAATAATTTTTGCAGCGGTATTCCGGCTGGCCTATCAGTTTTTGAAGGACAAATAGGTTTAGAATAGCGCTGGGAACAAATGTTTCACTTTTTTGGAATTTTAAGTAGGCTGGAATCCGCGTAATTTGCTGGAGCTGATGGACGTAATTCGCTGCGTAGCGACTCAACCAAGGGCGCACTTACTGACTCCGTACGCTTCAACACGCCGTGAGCTCGTTAACAAGTTGTCGAAGTCTCCGCCCCTTTTACACGCATTTTACGATAATGAGCGAAACCCGCGAACTGTCGGGCGCACCGTTTAATATACCCAAAAGCAGATAAAAGGGTGCGCCCGACAGTTCGCGGGTTTCGCCCATTATCGTGAAATGCGTGTAAAAGGGGCGGAAACTTCGACAACTTGTTAACGAGCTTCGCGTGGATGTGTCGAAAGTTGTTAACAACTTGTCAGGTTTTTCCCGAGATCCCATCTGCAAAACCAGGCATGCGTTTTTCAACGGGCCGGCCCGGGCCTGCTTTTCAATAAAACTCCAGGCCCGGGCCGGCCCGGGCCTAAGACCTCAAAGCCCGGGCCGGCCCGGGCTTCTGACGAATTTGGATTTTCGCTCAAAACAAGACCAAAACATGGCTATTTGAGTGTTTTCGAACATTTCATGTGCTTTTTAAACTTTTCATACATCTCTGACCATTACTTGAGCTACTTTTCTGACATTCAGCACGTTTTGAGTTGGTCAATTGCTAGATTCGAAAACGATTCAAAACATGTTTTCATAACAAAAAAACTTATTTTCAGCGAAAAAAACATTCTTCACTTGAATTGCCATGATTTGGACACGTTTTACGCAAAAATCTAAATTCGTCGTAAGACCGGGCCGGCCCGGGCCTAGGCCCGGGCTTGAAGGGGTTAGGCCCGGGCCGGCCCGGGCCTGATTGAAATTTTTTGCAACACGGCCCGGGCTTCGAGCGGGCCAGCCCGGGCCGGCCCGGGCCGGCCCAAAACGCATGCCTGTGCAAAACATAGGGAACTCACACACAAAAGCATCGGAACAACCGTGAAAAGCAGAAAAGTTATTATGGGGCTGGTAGGCGAAGTGAGGTATTCAAAAAGTGACGATCTGGTAACGAATGGGAGAACCATGCTAACTTCTCTTTTTAACCGCTGCCATCCTGAATTTCAACACTCAAGGTCAAAATATTGACTTTAAAAAACCGTATATGAAGAAAACCACTATGAAACAGATCAGTTGAGCATACGATGCTTGGGATGAGTACCGAATGAAAGCAGCAATCTTCGTTCCGAGCTGTAGGAATAGATTATGTCTCTCTCCGGCTGTTTAACTAACCGGCATGTACAAGACAACTGACAGCAGAAAGAAAACTACAGATAGTAGGCCAATATATTTTTTAGGTTTGTTTTGTATAGTTGGAAAATCGTCTATGAATGTCTGATAAATGAACACAGAATAAACAATCTGTTTTTAAACGAAGTTTTTGTAAAAGAATAACAAGTATTTACCATTGGTCCTAGTGAGGAGTAAAGAAAATGAGCAGAGAAGTAGAGTGAAGACCAGAGTGAACCAAATGGTGATGTTGCAAAACAAACCGGGAGAAGGTCGAAAGAAATGGTCTCATCGGTTGATGTATATATTTTGTAGCTTGGTTGAATGTCAGAAACGCGCCCCTCACATCCAGAACGGATCAGTGATTGAATTATTGGAACTATCTAAAAAACCAATCGGACTCCAGTTTACCAACAAGGTAATCAAATGTGACCATCATCAGTGCCACTAGGTAGAAGCTGCTCAACCCGTTAACACCAGCTCGTATGCGACTTGTTGCTAATAGAACGATTCCGGTGAATGCTGACGAATAATCCACAATCGAAATTGAAGTACGAAAACCGCCCTTAAGCCTACTTTGGTTTCAATTTATCAATATGAGACGAAGCCCACTCTTAAATCTGCCCAAAAATCGTATGGATCTTCGTTTATTTTCTTGTCATCCAGCTCCTGCTGGATTGTCGCAGAAGTGAAATGGAATCCAAAGGCTGACATGCCTATGATAACTATGATGTAAAGCACTATTGGGAACAAAACGAAAACTTTCGTTAAAAGTTCTCCCAACCGATCATAGAACTTCACCAAAATCCCGTATATTACCGACCAATTCAAGACATGGGCGGCAAGTAGATGGATTGAAGGCAGTGAAAAATAGAATTGTTCTTTCGATGTTCCTAAATACCACATGTTCGGTTCCCAAGTTGTTGGCATTGTGGTGACGGTGGGATTGTCCCTGACTACATATCTGAAAAATGTAAGAATCAGCAAAACTTGAAAATTTGGTTGAACTCACCTGTTGAACTCTTGAGAAGGCCAAAAGTTGTCCGGATAGTGATACTTTCCAACTCTTATTGTAGTGTTTAAGTCGTCGAAATCGTGGCAATACTGTAAACAGAATGATGTCACATTTCTCAAATGGTTGATGAAAAAGTTCACCTCTGAATTGTACACATGATCACAGGATATAGCCCACTTCAGAGCAGGCCGTATCGAGAATATTATATATATCAGCATTTGGGATGCTCTAAGGCACTCAATATATAGGTTTTCAGCCATGTGCCATGTAAACGCCCAACCAATGCCTAATAAAGTAACTATTGTACTACTGAGAAGAATTCAGAGGAACCTCCAGCAATTGGACAAATTTTCCGAAAAGTCTGTAGGACTGCGGATCTTGAAATACTTCCAACGGATATCATAAGTGTTAATGCTGGAATCGCAAAAAGCGGAAAGAAAAAAATCCATCTGGAAATAAAGTCTGACAAACGGAGAAAAGACGAAATACATACCGAATGTTAGCAGTGGCTAACTGTGAGGCCAATGGAGCAGCACCTAAGAGTATTGTAGAATACGCATAACACTGATCAGCGTGCTGCATTTTATGATACGGGTATTATCTGAAGCAAGAGCAAGTCATTCTTTCCTTGAGAGCATGTAGTCTGAAAAAACCTGGTTTCAAGAAACTTCACTTTTTTACTCCAGTAAGACTTTTTGGTAATAGATCATTCACTATGATAGTTTTCAAGAGCAGATTGGACTCATGACTCATGACTATGTCAGTGATATGCGAATGAACTCAGTGTAGAAGAAAAAAATTATTTTCAATGCAGATAGATAATAAAGAAAATCATGTTAGGAACTTCAAAACAGCAGGGCAATAGTTCTTTCACAACCGACTATTTCCCTACCAATCCCCTTTCACTACTTGTCTCGTTCAATTTTTCTGGAACTTTGTTCTTCCACTACTTTGCTCTTGTACTGTCATTTTTAAAACTGTAACCATCACTTCTTGTCTCTTTTATTTCTCCTTTATGAAATGGATAACGAGATGTTGACCTCATTTTTTCAAAACGGTGTTATTTATTTTAACAAAAGAGGGTTCTCTGAATCCGTCTGTCTCCCACTGTTCTTTTGTAAAAGGTATCTAGTGGTGAAAGATTACTTCCCGGTAAAAGAAGTGAAAGGGCAGGTAGTGAAAGAACTGGCAATGTCTCTTTCACTACCTGCTCTTTCACTACCTGCTCTTTCACTACCAAAGCTCTTTCACTACCTGTCTCTTTCACGGCAATTACTGAATGACTACCGGATTAATGACTCTAAGGCTCATTGACTACCTGCGGCTTAATGACGGCAAATGCTACTTGACTATTGTATTCTTGACTTTTATACTCTTCGACTTTTCCATGCTTCTTGACTTTTCATGCTTCTTGACTTTTCAAAGGCATCTACGCTTTTTGACTTTTTCCTACGTACTACTTCACTATAATACTTTATGACTTTTTTCCGGGAATCTTAACTTTCATGCTGCTTGACTATTTCACTGCGCTGTTTGACTTAAAAATAGTGCTTCTTGACTTTAAATTCAGGTCTAATCAGGAGATCTCTTGAAGGGCAACAGTGAAGATGAATACGGAATTATTTTAGATTCATACACAGTTTAGTAAGAAAATTCAGTCTACATCATCGTGTAGACGTGTAGAATCATCTAAATTCTACAGTATGCTTGCAAGTGAAGCTGGCCTAGAAAGCGGGGGACTAGAGATAGCTGGTCGTAGCGCAACAGCAAAAGGAATGATTTTTCTTATTACACGGATCTGTATTATCCACTCTGTTGTGATTGACGATTTCTTGTTTCTGTCTTTTCCAGATTACAGAACTTGACCAAAAAATTCACTATGACCAGTTCTAGACCATTTTTTGGCAGGTACCACATTTCTGGGTTAGAGTTATAACTTTGGAAGAAACTGGGGAACTTTTCAAGAAAACCTTTTCTGATCCCTGAAGAAGTTTAACTTTGTTTCCACGAAGTTTGAATAGAGCTTCTTGTCTTCTCGGGCGCCGTTACAGTAATAACGCCCGATTAGTTCTTGAAAGTCATGAACTTAGCGCACATAATTTTATTGAAGTGTTTTGAATCATTCTTCCCATCGAATTCCGCGAACAGCAGTACTGATTCATGTGAATAATAAAAAAAAATCATTCCTTTCGCAGCTGCGCTACGACCAGCTATTTCTAGTCCCCCGCTTTCTAGGCCAGCTTCACTTGCAAGCATGCTGTAGAATTTAGATGATTCTACACGTCTACACGGTGATAAAGACTGAATTTTCTTACTAAACTGTTTATGAATCTAAAATAATTCAGTATTCATCCTCACTGTTGCCTTCAAGAGATCTCCTAATTAGACCTGAATTTAAAGTCAAGAAGCACTATTTTTAAGTCAAACAGCGCTGTGAAATAGTCAAGCAGCATGAAAGTTAAGATTCCTGGAAAAAAGTCATGAAGTATTATAGTCAAGTAGTACGTAGGAAAAAGTCAAGAAGCGTAGATGCCTTTGAAAAGTCAAGAAGCATGAAAAGTCAAGAAGAATGGAAAAGTCAAAAAGTATAGAAGTCAAGAATACAATAGTCAAGTAGCATTTGCCTTGTTTTTTGGACGCTTCTGGACCAACTACAAAAGGATACAGAAGGACCTTAAGAGAGACTATTTGTAACTACTCAACAATGGCCACTAGGCCATTTCACAGTTGCCGAAAGTATTTTTGATTGGACTGATATTTTGCATAGGGACACTATGGGGGACCCTAAGTCCAAAAATACAACTTTTGGATTTTTTGCTCACCGGCTCGCGGAGCCCCGGAGCAAAAACGGGCTCACAAAAAAGTTGTCCAATAAATCTGAAACTTTTTCCCCGGGGGTTTTCTGGGTCGTAGAGTACGATAACAACAATGAAAAGTTCTGAAAAAAATTCTAAAAAATAGTCATAGTGCAAAAAAGTCGAATTTTTCCAGTTTTTTCGATCTCCTGAAAATTTTACTATGGGACTTACACGAGATCTCTTTATTTTTGAGTAACACGACCATAGATACATCACATATCAAAAAATCTCAAAAAATAAAGGGTACGTATTTTTAGATTTTTCAACATTTATGAAATTTTTGTACTGGAGCCGACCTATTTTCGGCCGTGGTGGAAAATTTTGAACTGAACTTTTTCAAATAGATATTTTATTCGTAATCTACGATCAAAAACACGTCAGAATACAATATTGCCTGATTTTTAGAAATCGAAAATTTCACCAAAAAATTTTCATGAAAGTTGTCTTTACATTTTGGTCATTTTCGGTCAGTGTCTCAACTGAACTATTTTTAGGTCTTATCATGGATTTTTAACTGGGACATGTGCCTATCAGTTCCCCCTAACCACTAGTCTCTGAAAAAATTTTCCGAATTTTTTCGATTTTTTGAACTTTTTTCACCTCACTTTTCAGCAGGTGAACGTATAGGGATACGTGGTCACAAAAATTTGGAAAAATTTTTTAATTGGAAAAATCGGAGTTGAGGTTTTTATGTCACTTGGGATCGTATGATGTGCAAAAAACACAATCAGACATTTTTCAAAAATATTCGGAATTTTCAAGTTTTCACTTGGTACCACGTATAGGGGTACGTTGTGAAAAAGTCAAAATCAAGAAAAAATTCAAAATTGTTTCGAAGTGTGTCCAAATACTATAATTAGGTCAAATAAGTCCAAAAAACACTATTTCGAATTTTTTTGAAGTTTCGAATTTTCGCCCTTTTTTCGAACGTATCCCTATACATGAAGCCGTTTTTCAAAAAGGTCGAAAAGTGTTCGAAAAATTCTGAAAAATCGAAAAATGCTTCTAAGTCTGGGAGTTAAATTTAATAAATGGGTATGTGTCCCAGTTACAAAATAAAAATACAAACACATATTGGTTTCGTTGTGAGTTTTCCCGAAAAAATCAATATGTGATGACCACTTTTTTCAACTTTGACCTCGATTTTTGGTCGGATAGGTACCCTTCGAACTTTGATTTTAAAAGCCTATCCGACGAATTTTGAGACGTAGATTACGAATATGAAGTTCATTTTTGTAAGTTCAGTTGAAAATTTTTCACTACGGCCGAAAATAGGTCGGCTCCAGTACTAAAATTTCATAAATGTCGAAAAATCTAAAAATACGTACCCGTTAAATTTCGAGATTTTTTGATATGTGATGTATCTATGGTCGTGTTACTCAAAAATAAAGAGATCTCGTGTAAGTCCCATAGTAAAATTTTCAGGAGGTCAAAAAACTGGAAAAATTCGACTTTTTTGCACTATGACTATTTTTCAAAATTTTTTTCAGAACTTTTCATTGTTATTTTCGTACTCTACGGCCCCAAACACCCCCGGGGAAAAAGTTTCAGATTTATTAGACAACTTTTTTGTGAGCCCGTTTTTGCTCCGGGGCTCCGCGAGCCGGTGAGCAAAAAATCCAAAAGTTGTATTTTTGGACTTAGGGTCCCCCATAATATCCCTGTGCAAAATATCAGTCCAATCAAAAATACTTTCGGCAACTGTGAAATGGCTTATCGACCATTTACGAATAGTCTCTCTTAAGCATCAGATAAAGTCAAGTGGGCTTTATTAAACAAAGTTGTTGCACTAGGTGATCCTCCAGCACGTCCGGTACCTTCAGAAACTTCCCATGTGTGGTACTAAATATAGAGTGTGCTCAAAAATAAGTTTGGCAAAAATTTCAGGCTGAATGCCAGCTCAGCGGCCGGGCTGTTTGGTTTGTATATAATTTTGAGACGAATCTTCTTACAGTCTTGGCTTTTCAACGTAGCTAAGCCTTGAATACGTCACTGTTAAAAAACTCCTGGTTCAGACAGAAGTTTTATCCTACTTATGAACTGTGGGTGGTCTAAGATCTAGGGATAGTCAAAGAGGGAAGAAGTCTAAGAGTCATTCAGTATTTGCCGGCCAATTGCTTTTGACTTTGTTGTTTTTGACTATTTCAACGATTTGACTATTTCTTGTGATTGACTATGACAATTGTTTTTGACTTTGTTGTTTTTAACTATCATTGTCAACGACTATGGGATCTGTTATTGACTTTGTCCAATAAAGGCTTGGAATTGGCTATAGTAAATTTTTGGTCAACTTCTGAGATTCGGAAAAGTCAGAAACAAGAAATAGTCAAGAACAACAAAGTCATTAACAGGTGGAATAGTCAAGAACATGAAATAGTCAAAAAAGACAAAGTCATTGACAATTGTAGTCAATGACAGTGATAGTCAAAAACAACAAAGTCAAAAACAATTGTCATAGTCAATCACAAGAAATAGTCAAATCGTTAAAATAGTCGAAAACTACAAAGTCAAAAACAATTGGCCGTATTTGCCAAATTTAAATCTTGAGCACACTCTATAGTACTCAGCATGATTTCGGCGCGCTATCGGCGAGCGCGCGGCATGCGCGCCGCGCGCTCGCCGATAGCGCGCCGCACGGTCTCCTCTAGTGTGCCGAAACGAGCAAGCCTCGAGTGAAACTCGCTCGAATTAATTTCGAGCGAGTTCGAGCGAGCGCTCGAGCGCTCGAACAAAACGAGCGCTCGCTCGAACTCGCTCGAACGAGTAACCACCGGCAAACTCGAGTGCACTCGAGCGAGGGCTGTTCGAGTCGGCACACTAGTCTCCTCGCGAGGGGAATTTCGGGAGAAACGCGCAAGGTGCAATAGAGCGCGCTTACACCCCCATGTTGATAAATGCGTCGGTTTTCCATTGAAAACTTTAAAAATTTGATAATTTCACTAAAAAATATTCGTTTTTTTCAAAATGTGTTCAATAGACATTATAGCCCAGCACATTTGGAGTATTTTAAGCCCAAAAACAACCAAAATAATGCAGTTTTGACGGAGGAGATCGATTTTTTCGAAATTTGCTAAGGGGAAATCTGTATTTTTAGCCTTTTTCTACTCGGAACTTCTACGAAAACAATTCAGCAACGTTGAAAATTGTGTTATGCGGTCTTTTAAACATTTTTACATTCAATTCTGATTATATTCGAAGAGCTAAACGCCAAAATTACAGTTTTTAGCTGATTCTTATGTTTCGTGGTTTTGGACAGGTTTTGTTCTCCGAGGCATTTTTATAGCTTTTCCATGCATATTAAAGCTCCGAATATTCAAAAATTTGGGAAAATATCCGGAATATCGTGTGAAATCGGAATGCCCGGCCGACCGGGGAGTATCGAGAAATGCGCCAGCTATACTGGAAGTGCGCCAAGGCGTGGGAATTCCCGCCGCGAGGAGACCGTGCGCCGTTGCCTGTGGCGCGCGCGCCGATTCCGCGCCGAATTTGGAAGTTCGGGCAAGCTGAAACGACTTTTAGGGCCGTAAGAAGCAGTTTCTCGCATCTGTTGATTACACAGATGGTTTCCGAGATGTAATAACGAAAGTACACATATATTAAGCCTAATTTTTGTAAAAAAAAACATTTTTTCGCAAATCTAATTCTAATCAGAGAAGATTCTGTTTTCAAGAAGAAGGCTGTGTTTTCCATAACAAATTTGACTATTTGATTCTTTGTATTCGATTATTTCAGCCAAGAAAGCTAAAAACGCCAAAAATAAGACAGCTTTTCAATGTCACTTGAAGGCGACTAGGCTGTGTTCAAAATGTTCCCATTCTCTATGCAGAAGTGTTCAACTTATGTTTTTGATCATTGAGTTCGCCGAGGCAGTGCGGAGGGCCTATATTCCGGCAGCGGCCGACAACTCCCGGCTTCCGCGCGTTCCTATGCTTTACGTGTGGGGGATTCGGCGCGCAATC
>LR539183.1:1237362-1253132 GCA_900536315.3 Caenorhabditis becei
AAAAGCACTCATAGTCAAAGAGCAAAAAAAGTCAAAAATACCGTAGTCAAAAAGCATTTGCCGAAAAATCGTAGGGAAATCTGCCCCCTCTCTGGAAATATAGAAAAGCTGTGGGGCAGTAGAACCTAATTTCCTTCCTAATTTCCCAATGAAGACTCATTTTTTCAAGGGCGCACTTTCTGATGGGAGGGGAGAACCATGAGAAGCATGGTGGGTTGATCTCTTCCTTCTGGGACTGATTTGGACTGATCACTTCTTTTCCGTTTTGCAAGTGTTCATTCCTGGAGGCTCACGTGACAGTTGGGGAAGCGTTGAAATGAAGAGAGGGAGATGTCACGTGACGTCTCCATTCCTTCAGATGCCGTGAGCTTCTAGAAATGAAGACGCGACCGTATATTCCCAGGAGCGCGCACCTGCCGCCAGGGCTCCATCGCTCCCAACTTGGCTCACACTACTCGGTTTGAGACCGTCCTTGGCCCATTCGATCACAAATTTTGTGAAGACACAAGTTTGCAGCCGAAGGCCTGGGGAGCGAAGCTCCCTAGTCCGTGTCTATTTAACTAATCAGTTGAAACCTTTTATTCCCAAAACATTTTTACATTATTTTTCCATTTCTCTATGACCTTCTCGACTCTATGGTCGCTTTATTTCCTCCACCTGGCATGTAATGCAGAATGCCTCAGCCAAGATCCTAGGCAAAGCAAACGATTTTTCACCTGATTCTTCGATTTATTGAATAAAAAAAGCTGTTTTCGGTTCCAGTTGATTCTAATCACTTTCAGTTGTATTTATATGTTCACGTTTACTGCAAGCAGTGGCAAATGTCTACTCTCTATCCAGGTCCTGTACGACAGGAATCCCTCGAATGTTCCATAAGATCGCAAAAATGATCGATTCCAAGTACACAACATCCGATGTTTTGAAAAAATGCTGAATAGTTCCCTCAAAACTACGTTTCTATTTTCATCCCATAAAGGTAGTGAAAGAGACATGTAGTGAAAGATACAGTTCGGAAAATGGTCGTGAATGAGACAGGTAGTGAAAGAGAAAAGTGCCAAAATGGTAGTGAAAGAGCTAGGTAGTGAAAGAGACAGGTAGTGAAAGAGCTTTGGTAGTGAAAGAGCAGGTAGTGAAAGAGACATTGCCATAATAACTCGAGTTACTCGAGCAATCGCCCTACTGGTCAGTCCTGGACGAGCTCCGAAAAAGCGTCTGCCACGGGACGCTTTCGCGTCCGGTGACTTCACAGTTCTCAAAATTTTCAGAAATAAAGAAAACTGCGGGCGGCAAAGTCACAAGCAAACAGACTTTATAACACTACTCGGTAATATTCTGTAGAGTTATTTACAACTTTCTATTATCGTTGTATTTCAAACAGAGAGTGCGGCGCACTTTTTTGCGAACGACACTCCGCGATATCTCGCCACGAACGAAAGCGCCTTTCGGGCGGGATACTGTAATTTTTATTGCGAATTTTCACTTTTTTCATTGATTTTCTACCGATTTCTCGCGTTTTTCCGCATTTCTTTGCATAAAAATCATAAAATATGATTATTCCGGTGTATATCGGTAGAAAATCAATGAAAAAAGTGAAAATTCGCAATAAAAATTACAGTATCCCGCCCGAAAGGCGCTTTCGCTCGTGGCGAGATATCGCGGAGTGTCGTTCGGAAAAAACTGCGCCGCACTCTCAGTTTGAAATACAACGATAATACAACTCTTGGAGAAGCTTGTAAAAAAGTTGTAGAAGTCTCCGCCCCTTTACACGCATTTTACGACAACTGGCGGAACCCGCGAACTGTCGGATGCACCGTTTGGGTGAACGTGTAAAAACCAGGCAATCAACGACGGCCGTCTCTTACGCCTGATTTTCAGACCTCGGTGGTGCGAACCGTCGTCTTCTCGGCTTCGTTTGCTCATGTTGAAAAGTGCGGAATGGTAGGATTGAACGTGGCCGACGCAGAAGTTTTTCGAAATGAACAAGCCACGACATGAGAAAACAGGCCTGAAAAGCATAGTTTGCGCTCTTTTTCGGTTCACAAAAAAGGATCCTTTATCGAACTTTTGTGCACCGGGTTGTATTTAATAGGACCTAACACCTCTGCGAAGAAACGACGAAACTGGCTGATTTGTTGCTGAGAAACGACCGCGGAACGACAGACTGAGAGACACACACACACACAAAAGTTGTCAAAAGTAAGATAAGAATGTGTCTTATCATAAGATATATCTCATTATAATGATGATATTTAATGATACCGTATGATATCTGTGCGAATCGTTTAGGCACGATTCTGTAACTTTATTATTTGTATTTCACTAAGGACTGCTCCAAAATTGATAAAATTTATGAAACCACAAAAAACAAAAGTTGCTATATCACCAGAAATTAGCAAAATAACTAGTTTGAGGAAGTATATCACAGTGATACCAATCTGTAAAACTCTATTGCTTTAAAACCCCTGAGAATCGCTAACATTGAAATATATATGAATACGTAAGGTAGCTTTGTAATAAAAACAAATTGAAAGCACTGTCAGCATTGTTCCGATGAACCATAGAAGTGTTAGAAAAAGTAAAACAGCGAGAAGCACACTGAAGATTACATCACGGGCTCCCAACCGCTACGTAAACACGGGGTTTTTTTTCCGACCCTGTTTGAATTTCCCGCCAAAAATTTTTTACCTAAAATAATTTTTTTAACGGCTGTTTCGGAAGGCCTAATGAATTTCGAAGAAAAAATACTTTCCGAAGGTCCTAATAAAACATTATTCTGGACTTCGGTACTTTTTGGTCCGGTACATCTCGCGCAATTTGACCCGCATTGTCGTTCGCAATGGAGCGCGAATGCTAAAAATGTCGGGAAAAAAACCCCGTGCGTAAAGCAATCGCGCTCCACTAAATGCCTACCGTAACCTGAGCGGGGATTTCAAATTTTAATTTTGAGTTTTTCCGCCGGAATTCGCTAATCCTGTTCCTGTTACTCAAATTACGTTTTTCTGCAAAAAATCGGAAGGAACAATCAATTCCAATTTTTTGACACAAAAACATTCCATTTTTCCGTGCAGAAACGCCGGGATTCCGCCGTCAAAAAAGTTTGCGCGTGGAATATGGTGCTTACGTAATTCGAAATCCCAAATTTTTTGCGACTTTTTTGGCTGCGTATCGCCGCTGCGCTGCGGAAAAAGGGCGCGCGTTCAAACGAAGGTAGCGATTGGGAGCCCGTGTTACATCAGTGAAGAAGGCTAATCATTTTCGTCGAATTCAAGACCTACCGTATTCGATCATGAGAAAAACTAGTATCAGGGTCAAGTAAAAATGGTGAAGCACCTGCCAAAACAAAAAGAGAAACACTGGCCTGACAAATGAGCAACAATAATAAACGACTTCTGATAACAGAGATGTTATCTTGGGAGGAATCTCGAAAATCTCCTCTTAATTCCGAATTAGTAGCCATTGAATCTTTTGTTCACTTTGTGAATTCTGTTCGTACCAAAGGTATGCCAGAGAATAAACAACCACAGGAAATTAAACAAATCACATCATAGAACGGAGAGTTCGGACTTCGAATACCAAACATGATAGGAGGAAACTTTCTGAAAAATCATCAACTTTATGAAACTGGAGAATGGTCTCGAACACACCTGTGCATACAATTGACATGAGCCCAATATGCCAGTTGAAATCTTTTGGATCAAAATTGGAAACAGTGTAATAAAGTACATAACAAGCAAGAGAATTACACAAAACCTTTGCAAAATAATGACAAGTCGGATCAACTGACTTCAGAAAAACTTACAAGAACAAGAATATGCGGAATTAAGAGAAGTTTCTTGTGCTCGGAAAGAGCGTACATCGCTGCCACAGTATTGATAATCATTGAAAAACTGAGGGCGCAAAATATCCACCAATCAAAGCTGAGTTATTTAGAAAAATGAGGTCAAGTTTTGTAGCAGAGCTACACCTTACGTACTGCATTTCTTCATGTCGTGATTCAGAATTGAACTTAGCACTTATGATTGCTAATGAAGCTATGAAGCAAGCACAAGATATTACCAGTTGCATAAGTATAAAAGTCCAAGTCAGCGTTCTTATCGAAACCATTCTAAATTTCGAAAGAAAATATGAAAACAAGAGACCAAACAAAATAGTTTAGATTCTGTTCAAATGAAACAGGTGTTCTAAAGCTACAACAGCTGAACGCCTGAAAACAATCGGCTCAGGGCGCAAATATCTCAATCTCAGAGTATCAATACAAGCAATGACGAATTATTTGAATAACGTTGAAATAGTGACTTCCTGGACTGATGGGTAACCCGTCTCTCAAGTCCATTCTCTCGGGAATCAAAGAACTTCTCAGTAGTGTTTTTTATAAAATGTCGTTAACAAAATTTACTGGGGAGATGATCAAACCTCTTACTTTGGCTAATAGGGCTAAAGTTAGAAGTTACCAGAGCAGGCAATTACCAGATTAGAATTATAATATTCCTCAAATACGTGTCGGTGGTGTATATGACACATTATATTATGCCGTATGTTTGCAAGAAATCAACAATACCAATCACACTGAGTGCAGGATAAGTTCGTGTTCGATGCATATGAGTGTTCGGCTTTACAATGAAAAATGTATATCGTTTCTAATCGAGTATTATGCTATTTCCATAATGCTGTGATCAAAATTCAAAACTTCAAATTTCAAATGTAGTTATTATTATATATTATAAAAATATAAATAAAGAAAATATATTTTAAAATATAAATAAAGTGGAAACATTCGAAATAGGAAACTCAATCAAATCCAAATGTTCGAATCTGATCTCTCAAAATGGATACATTTTTTTGGAGATGGATCACCAATCGAAAAACTCTGTCTTCTAAAAAACCTTGGAGTGGCTTTGAAACATGTGCGAAAAGCTCCTACTATAGTTGAATAATTCTGTAACTATGGTTCTCGCAAAGCAGGAGTATGCAAAGAAGTGAATTTTTTATGTTTGGAAACCATCTGAACCGTAGTGATACTGAAAAATTCTCAGTGGAAAACTGATAGATCATTAAAAAAAACACATATTTCTGACGGAATTTGGGAAAATCCGAAAAAAAACTATAGGATCTAAAAACTCCAATAGGTCAACAAGTTTCATAGATGATATTTATTGTGGCCAAAAATGACACCAATATGTTTTTTTAAAGTTTAATCAAGTTATGAAGTTTCAATTTTCAATTTCGTGATAGGGAGAGTTTGGTAGGAGCACCAAACTCATGAATCAAAGTATGTTTTATTAAGATAAACTATGAGTTGTAATCGGAAAAACTCCGCTACACTTTGTCAACAAAAGTTTTTTAGGAACTACAGATGAATCAAACCCACTTTGTACAGTCGGTTAAACTTCTTTGGAAGACGGACAATCTCAATACTGAGAACAAACCTTGTAACTTGATATCATTTGCTTTTGTCGGAATACAGGACAACGTACAACATTTTGGAAATATAAATTTTTTGAAGACAATTATACTGTCGGGATCAAGTCTTGGTATTTGACGCGGAGCCGACTACGCCGTCTCCCTGGAACACCTGCGCCCCCTCCCCCACTTTCTGATTTCACATGGGAAGTCCGTAATTTACCAAGCCTATTTGCAGTTTTGAGTCAGCAAGTGCGCTCTTGGTTGAGTCGCTACGCAGCGAATTAGGTCTCGCAACGAAAGCAAAAACCGTAATCCATTTGTCCCATTTTTTATATTAATTTTTGGAATTTTTTTTGTGAGTTGGGAATATTTTTCAACCGGTCAGGAACAATTTTTCAGAAAAATTAAAAAACATTTTCATAATTGAAATTTTGAATTGCCGCTAAAGCAAATTAATTAGCGATAGAGCGCGCTAGCTGACTCGGTACGCTTCAACACGCCGTGTAGAACCTCAGAGAAGTATCAGAACCCCCTCAAAATAGACCTATAGGTTTATAAAAGAGGTCAAAATAAGGCTTTCAGGCCCTTTCCGGCGCCCGTCCTTAGCTCCACGGCATGTAAAAGTGTACGCGCTTCCACTGGGCTTTTCGCCACGATTTCGCTCAAATATCTCGCGGCGACGATGACGTCAAATAATGCAATCTCGCCCCGTAGCGAACGAAGGCCGGGCGCCAAACTTATTTTTTTCAAATTTAGTTAATTTTTACTTCAATTTTCGCCGATTTTACTCGTTTTTCTCCGTTTTCGTGTTTTTTTCTTCAAATTATGATTAGTCATTCGATCGTCTATTCATTTTTCGCTAAAATATCTAATTGCAGACGATTCTACACAGTCGGCGACCCGAAAAACAGGAGAAAGCGGAAAATTGAAATCAATTTACTTAAATTCACGTTGTATTTTAATTTTTTATAATAGTTTCAATAAATAGATGCGCTATTTTTTCTTTTTGTCTTTAATTTCGATGAAATTTCCGGTTTTTGAATGAGTTCGCTTTTTAACATGAGCAAGAGGGCTACTGTAGCAGTCGTCTAAATCGCGTAGACTTTTACAGGCCGTGCTTAGGAGGCTCGTTCGGAAAAAATTTTCAACTGCAATGTTTCTCAGCGCGTCGAGATCTATCGATTCATGCAATAAAAACTGGAAGTAAGCTTGGTAAATTACGGACTGCCCTTGTCAGAAATGAATAAAAGTTTAGACGGACAGATGAACATCTTTACAAACAAGAAACAGATACCGCGGGAAACTCATACACTAACAAGAACTGGGCAATTACTGAATGACTACCGGATTAATGACTCCAAGGCTCATTGACTACTTGCGGCTTAATGACTACCCCTAGATTTTTGACTACTGCAAGCAGATTTTTGACTACCTGGATTTCTGACTACCCGGCTGAATGACTACCCTAGAAAAAGTTCGAAGATTTTTGACTACTTGGATTTTTGACTACTCCCAACTTTTTGACTACCGTAATAAGATTTTTGACTACCTGAAGTCTTTGGACCTGGAACTGGATTTTTGACTACCTCCGGCTTTTTGACTACTTCTCCAGGCTTTATGACTACCTCAACAGCTCATCTCGCTCTTACTTAAGTTAGATTTTAGGTATTTCTGGTGTAAGTTGTTGGGAGATACCTCACCCTCATGGGCTCAACTTTGGGTTACTGTAGATAACCAAAAATCAAAGGCAAATAATTTGAGAGTCCAAAGTTGGCTGATCGCAGAAGTTTGAAACAAGTTTCACTGGTAATAATGTATGTAATAATGTTCTTATGTGAATACCAGCTATGAAAGACACTTCCGTCGAGCTCTGATTCTGAAGCGTGTTGTGTTCCTCTTTATCCTACGAACTTCTGTTCCTAGTTCTTCTGTTCCTAGGAACAAAACGCGAGATATTACTCTATTTTCCCGAATCAGATCGAGAAGCATTCCACGATTCTGCTGCCAGGTTCTTTCCACTTCTAACACCCACTGTGTAAACTAACAAATAAGATTAGTCTGTAGTAAAAAATCCAATACGAGGTAGTCAAAAAGCCAGAGGTAGTCAATAATCCAGCTTCAGGTCCAAAGACTTCAGGTAGTCAAAAGTCTTTTTACGGTAGTCAAAAATCCAGGCAGTCAAAAATCTCAACTAGGGGTAGTCATTCAGCAACGAGTAGTCAAACAGCCAAGTAGTCAAAAATTCTTGGGGTAGTCAAAAATCTAGGGATAGTCATTAAGCCGCAGGTAGTCAATGAGCCTTGGAGTCATTAATCCGGTAGTCATTCAGTATTTGCCCAAGAACTGTAAGAACAAGATTGTCTCGCTGGCGTAGCTAGCGTCCTGCTCCGTCTCGAAAAGCCCAGACCGAGTTCTGTGCCGAGGGGTGTTCAGCTTTCAGAGCAACTGGGGAAAATGAGTCGAATGAGAAAATATTGAGAACAAGACATTCAGGTCAAATCTGAGAGTGAGTATTACTCCCGAATCATGAATCGAGCGAGTATTACTTTTGAACCATGATTCAAAGAAAAAGAGAAATGACTATCCCATAATAATAGTTGATCTGAAAAATCTATGGAAAAATTGTTATCAGGGAGAAACACAAGTTTCTGAAGAGCAATGCAAACAATCTGAGTATGATTCTTCGAGCTCTCGAAAAACCGACAGTTAGGTCGACAAGTAACAATTATTGACTCGGTGATTATTGACTTTTTCCGGTGATTGACTTTTTAGGTTCTTTGACTCGGCATTTAGTTGTTGACTCGGTGATTAATGACTTTTTTCTGTGATTGACTTTTTAGGTTCTTTGACTCGGTTATTCTCTTTTTTTCATTCTTTGACTCGGTGATTTTTGACTATTTCCGGTGATTGACTCCTAAAAAACCATTTTTGTGGTTTTTGACTCGGTTAATGAAAAATCCTGGTTAAAAGATCTAGTGGGTGAATCTGTTCTTCTCTATTGAACAGTTGAACGGATTCCACGATAAACACGACGTTGAAAGAAGTTTACAGGCTAGCCAACTGTAAAAGAACAGAATAGAAACTACAGGAATAACTGAGATAGGTTCGTCAGGGACAGAACTTCTGTCACAGAAGTGGAGAACATATCGAGGATGAAGTACTGCACAAAAGTCAGTAAATTGTACTGCACAAACGTCAGTAAACAGAATTGGTTATAGAAGTAATTACTATCTTAGTTGTTGGACAAATTAATAGTTTTTTTTAGTATTGTGTTTTGGACGCTCCTGGACCAACTACAAAAGGATACAGAAGGAGGTTTTATGCATCAGGTAGAGTCAAGTAGGCTGCATTGAACAAGTTTGTGCGCTAGGTAATCCAGCACATCCGGTACTTTCCGAGACTTCCCAAATGAATACTAAATTCCGTTTACCCACGGCAAACTCATAATGTTTTCTATATTGTTGAAAAGTAGTGGTGGCTGATTGAAGAGAACAAACCGTTGAGCATAATGGCAACTCCTAGAGCATATGTAACACCAATCGAGAAATTTTCCAGTTCAATAATGATAATTCTATTGTAATAATGTAATGAGAGATAGAAAACGTTATGAGTTTGCCGTGGGTAAACGGAATTTAGTATTCATTTGGGAAGTTTCGGAAAGTACCGGATGTGCTGGATTACCTAGCGCACAAACTTGTTCAATGCAGCCTACTTGACTCTACCTGATGCATAAAACCTCCTTCTGTATCCTTTTGTAGTTGGTCCAGGAGCGTCCAAAACACAATACTAAAAAAAACTATTAATTTGTCCAACAACTAAGATAGTAATTACTTCTATAACCAATTCTGTTTACTGACGTTTGTGCAGTACAATTTACTGACTTTTGTGCAGTACTTCATCCTCGATATGTTCTCCACTTCTGTGACAGAAGTTCTGTCCCTGACGAACCTTTCTCAGTTATTCCTGTAGTTTCTATTCTGTTATTTTACAGTTGGCTAGCCTGTGAACTTCTTTCAACGGGCCAATTATCATTGGCTCGGTCATCTTTGGCTTTTTCCGTTCATTAGCTACTATCGTTCATTAGCTACTCTATTTATCATTAGCTCGGTCATCATTGGAACTAGGTTCATTGGCTAATTTTGTTCATTAGCTCGAATAATCGGAGAAATGGGAATCCTTGAATAAAAAGCGTTCATTAGCTCGACAATTGATCATTGGCTTGGTTATCTTTGGCTCGCGTTCATTGGCTCGCAACGAATGCATCTAGTGAGTAAATCGAATTTGAATAACTTGTGATAGTGAAAGATTGGATCCAGGAAAGAGGAAGTGAAAGACCTGGAAGTGGGAAAGAAACTGGTACCTGTGGCTTAATGACTACCCCTAGCTTTTTGACTACCCCTAGCTTTTTGACTACCATGATCAGATTTTTGACTACCTGTAGTCATTGTCTCTAGAATTGGATTTTTGACTACCAGCCACTTTCTGACTACCGTTTTTCAGATTTTCATTACCAAGTGGTTTTACTGATATCACACACAGAAGCGCGGATAGACGGATGCACAAATACTGCTAGATTCCATGCTTTTCAGACGCAGGTTATTGGGGAATATAGTTGCCCATGAGCTCACACGGCCTCCTCAGCTGCGAATCGCGAAAATCGGAGTTCGGTGGAGCGCGCTTGCATCACCCCTCGACTTTCTCCATTTTTAGTGAAGAAAACACTGTTTTCGGTGTTTTTCAGAGAGAATATGCTCTTTTTCACAATTCTGCAACATACAAACGCAAGAGAACACAAAAATACACGTTTTAGTCCAAAGACGGAGTGAAAAAGTTCAAAATTGGCGGAGGAGATCGCGATTGAATTTTTTGGCTTGAAAACTGGGTTTTTTTCAAAATTCGTGAAAATGAGTAAACTTTTTGCAAATCTCGATCATAGAAGTCAAAGGTAATGTTGATGCGGTTATTTTAAGCCTTCGACTGTCAAAAAATGTCGAAAACTGACGGAGGAGTTCTATTTTGAAATTTCTCTCTTGATGCCGCTAGTAGAGAAAAGTGGCCTCCTGGAGTACAGGGTGATCGAAAAAATTTCTCATAAATTTTTCTGTGTTTACATCTATCTCAGAAACATTTTTCCAGTTGACCACTTTTTCCTATCTTGTTGTCTAGCCAAACTAAAAATCGAAATCTCAACACCACAATAGGTGAAAATAAGGTTTGGAAATTGACCTATATCTTCATAACCAGAGAAGATAGGAAAAAGTGTTCAACTGAAAAGTTGTAGAGGAGGAAATTTCCCATCGTTTTGTATTATTACTTGATGCAAAATATTGTCCAGTACTTTTTCCCCGATCCTCGGAATATAGCATACTTTGAAGGCAGTACAACATGGCAGTGGGTGATCAAACATTTTTGAAAAAAATATATTTCGATACACCAGGTTACGCTGAACAAGTTTGTAGTTGATTGTTTTTCGTTTGCTTTTGTAGTTTTAGAGATAAACGAGGGTACATCAAGCGTGTTTCGACCGCAGTTTACTGTAAGTTGCGAGAGAGCGGTCGCCGCCATAGAGACGCAGAGATTTTGCTTGCGCGCCCGCCGGGCGGGCCAGCAGAGAGTCGCCTTGCGCTATCGCAGCTGAGGAGGCCGTGGCTCAGCTTCGGTTCAACCAGATAACTTTTACAAATTTTTGCGATCAGTAATGGAAAAACCGACTTTTTATTATCTACTTTGGGCTCTTTGATAATATACAGTAACCCGAAGCTGAGCTCATGGGCAACTATATTCCCCAATGACCGGCGTCTGAAAGGCATGGAATCTAGCTAAAGTAGAAGAGCTAGGTGAATTATTTCATAAATTTGTATATCAACAAATAATTTTTTCCAGTGTTTGTACATCCGTATATCCGTGCTTCTGTGTTTGATAACAGAAAAACCACTTGGTAGTGAAAAATCTGAAAAACGGTAGTAAAAAAGTGACTGGTAGTCAAAAATCCTCATGGTAGTGGAAAAGCTAGAGGTAGTCAGAGAGCAAAAAAGTCATTAAGCCGGTAGTCATTCAGTATTTGCCAAAGATTTTTGGTAGTGGAAAGATCGGCCGATCGGTAGTGAAAGATACATTGCCGCCCAGTAGCTGTTGCGAGCCAATGAACTCGATCCAAAGATGACCGACCCAATGATTATTTAGCGAGCCAATGAACGTACTTCCAACTTTTTTTTTGAGATCTGAGCCAATGAACATCTTTGACTTATTAGAGCCAATGAACCTAGTTCTAATGATGACCGAGCTAATGATAAATAGAGTAGCTAATGAACGATAGTAGCTAATGAACGGAAAAAGCCAAAGATGACCGAGCCAATGATAATTGGCCCTTTCAACGTCGTGTTTATCGTGGAATCCGTTCAACTGTTCAATAGAGAAGAACAGATTCACCCACTAGATCTTTTAACCAGAATTTTTCATTAACCGAGTCAAAAACCACAAAAATGGTTTTTTAGGAGTCAATAACCGGAAATAGTCAAAAATCACCGTGTCAAAGAACCTAAAAAGTCAATCACCGAAAAAAGTCATTAATCACCGAGTCAAAAATTAAATGCCGAGTCAAAGAACCTAAAAAGTCAATCACCGGAAAAAGTCAATAATCACCGAGTCAATAATTTTTGGCCCATTTGAGGATTACCACCAGCGTACAAATCCAAAATATCACAATAACAAAAAATGGCTCACGTTGTTCATTTTGGCACAATGGTTAAAGATTACGAAGAATAGTACGTTTTTCTTTCGTTTCTCAAGATAGACACTTTCGAACTGTTTTTCGAAATATTAGAACTATTATAATATATTATGAGTGATAGTGTTGTTTAAATGAATTGATGAATTGAAAACAAGATATTTGAAAGAACAATCATTTAGCACTGACTTCGATGAAGAGCCCCAAGCCCATACGTATCATGAAAAGATTCCTTCATTCTCGTCTTCCGTAAGTACAAGATAATCTCAATGATTACTTCGATGAACTCTAGGGAAATGGATTTTTTCGAGCAGCCATTCCGATCATGCCATTAACACTGTCGATTCTTTGCTGCATAATCAACTTTCTCATTCCAGGTTCTGGTGAGATTCCACCGAATGTTGAAAGTAAGTCCAACCTCGTGAATTAAGGAACAATGTTAGCAGGAATTTCGGTGCTGTGCTGTTCAGATTCTCGCGGTACTTCGCGTTTGAAATGTTTTTATATCAACATGTTAGCCGCAATTCTACAGGTTGGCGAATGAGATAATATATTCAAATAGTCTTTTCTGAAGCTTTTAATTTTCAGCTCATATCGTCTCCACTTCTAATTGGAATTGTCTGGTCCTCGGTGTGGGGTGTGATGTTCATTCAAGTTGCTCGAAACTGGTATATTTCTGATTTGGATCACAGGGCAGACTGTCTGACGTGCTGCCCTTGTAGCACATGGTAATGGTAATATACATGAAGTGTGGAACTTAGAAGAGAATAACTCGAGTATATTTGATGAATTGTGTGAGTGGTCCAATATGAAGCATCATCACCATCATTCTTAAAATGTATAATAATAAGACTGCATTGCCAGCTTCGCTGGACTCCAGTGTGTCGGTTTTTGACTCGGAGCCGGCTGCCGGCTACGCATTCTCCCGGGAACGTCTGCGGCGTCCCGTGACTCACCCATCTTCTGATTTTGGAAGTTAAGAAAATCCGGACGGTTATTTGAGTGCGAAGACATAACTGTAGTATCAACTCGAGTTGTAGCAACACACGCGATTCGTCGTTACCACACGACCCATTAAGCCAGTAGTTGTTGAACAATTGACCAAACCCTGTGCACCGACACTGTCCTATTATTCTTTTCATTTGAAATGCGTAATGGGGCGATTTTTTGTCAGCGGGTCTCGCAGCGAAAAGCGAAAAAATCGTGCTGCGCCTTTAAAAAAACTACGGTATTTCATGCTTTTCGAGTAATCTTCGTGGGTGGCCACCGTAGTTTTTTTAAAGGCGCAGCACGATTTTCGCCAATGTCCATTACGCATTCCAAATGAAAAGAATAATAGATGTGTCCGAAATGTGAGTTTGCTGATATGAGAAGACAAGATTTTAGGAGGACCACGACATTTTAAGAGTTGTCAGAAAAGAATTTCAGAGACCTCACGGGGTTTTTTTTCCGACCCTGTTTGAATTTCCCGCCAAAAATTTTTTACCTAAAATAATTTTTTTAACGGCTGTTTCGGAAGGCCTAATGAATTTCGAAGAAAAAATACTTTCCGAAGGTCCTAATAAAACATTATTCTGGACTTCGGTACTTTTTGGTCCGGTACATCTCGCGCAATTTGACCCGCATTGTCGTTCGCAATGGAGCGCGAATGCTAAAAATGTCGGGAAAAAAACCCCGTGAGACCTTTCAATAACGAGATGCATCAATCAAGAGATTTACTAGGGAAACTTTGTGCAGTCGCATTTTGAAGAGAAAAAATAGTTATAAATATATTTTTAAAAAATACAAATCAATTAGTTTCAAGGCGGATAGGACATTCTTTCTGCATGACACCTTTCATAAAACAGATCAAGCAGATCATCATCGATTTCTCCAAGAAGAATTCCTCGTTGTTGGATTTCACGAAACGGACGGAGCAATCCTGTAAATAAGGTTTTCTAAATGAGGAAAAGAATTCGGAGTGGATGTGAGGCTAAATAAGTGCAGAATTTTTAATGCCTTTTGAACACTTGGAAGTCTTGTTCCGCTCATCTTTGGTACATTCGAATAACTATGCAAACAAAAACACTGAATAGCAGAATTCGGAAACTCAGCAACTAATAGTCGAATCGAAAACTGACCTGTTCTGTCTTCGTTAATTCCAGCGGCTAGAATAACTGGAACAGTTAAATACATATGAATGGATAGGAGTACAAGCACTGTATTCCATGTCTGTGGTAAGCGTCTACCACAAAGAATCCGGATCAATCTTCGTGATAACGTACTGCGAAGCTCTGGCATCATTATTTATTTTGAAGGTTGTAATATCTCAAGCTGACAAATTCTAGTCTCATAGAACTTCTCGCTGGAAAAAAAAAACAAACTCCAGAAGAGAAAATTGGATCAGTGAGCGAAAACGAACGTTGATGATGGTCGTGCTTATAAGCCTATAGGAAATATATTTCTATATAATACAGATATACAGATGTACTATATATTTGGCTATTCAAATCGAACGATTGTTTTGTTTACAAACGCATCAAAAGCAATTCATTTCGTATTTTTTCAATGAATGCATTTTACGAATACCACGACGAAAAATATAGAGATTGAAGATAGGTAAAAAGTTGGTAAGTTCACCCAACTTTTTAGGGAATCCAACATGTTCCATCAGAGACTTCGTCAGTAATGGAGGAGCATTCATGCATGAACAAGGATAATTTCCGGTTTTTCATTTTTTCTTTGTTAAGCATTAGGCTCCATTATTCATTATTATTAGGTCGGCGCAGCTTCTCCTGCGCCGCTCTACCTCAGGCTTTTAAATGGAAATCAAGATATCGATTCCGTTCTTAAAAAAATAATCTTAACTGCCTATTCAATTTGTGATATCTGTTATCAGAAAAAGATATGGGTGATAAGGTGTAGGTATATCGAAATTTGCACGTATTCATTTGTATAATAAGATTTATTGTTTCTATTATATTTATCAAGCGAAGTGGCCGCTGTGTCGATTTACGACGGATGCGACTCCCGTCACGATTGTGGGTTACGGTGTCACTAGTTTCACATGTGCGCCTAATCGCGGGTCTGAATTTCATTGAAAATTAGGTGCACATGTAAAACGAGTGACACCGTAACCCACAATCGTGGCGGGAGTCGCATCCGCCGTAAATCGACACAGCGGCCACTTCGCTTGATAAATATAATAAAGTGACGTTTGGTTTAATAAATATATCCTGTGATAAAAAGAGATAACAGAAGCTTAACTGACAGTTATCACCTTATTACTTACTTTCAATCCGGATTTTCGGCTAAACGCTTCGCAATTGGCTACCTTTCCGCACACCATACTTCTTTCGTCGCACACACACATTGATAACCCTTCCTGTCACCTCTCTCCCCTTTTCGACTCATCAACTCACAGGTTTTCGGACTTCCAGGATTCCAGGCTTTCAGGATTCCAGGCTTCCAGGCTTCTAGGCTTTCAGGCTTCCAGGCTTCCAGGCTTCCAGGCTTTCAGGCTCCCAGGCTTCTCGGCTTTCAGGCTTCCAGGCTTCCAGGCTTCCAGGTTTTCAGGCTTCCAGGCTTGCAGGCTTTTAGGCTTCTAAGCTTTCAGGCTTCTAGGCTTCCAGGCTTCCAGGCTTCCAGGCTTCCAGGCTTC
>LR539187.1:233-11644 GCA_900536315.3 Caenorhabditis becei
ACGTTGGATGTTGTAGATGCGGTACGGGAGAAGTGTTCCGACAGTAAAGATGGTGGTCATGAAGATGAAGTAAAAGGTTCGGAGACGGGGGGCTAGGGCGTGGGAGGAGTTTCCATTTTCTGAAAGTTCCGTGGTTGCGAAATAGTCGATGGGTCAATGTACCATCAGAAAGCTTGGTGCGGTGAGAAGTGACAACGTTCAGGATGTAGATGGCCACTCCGAGAGAAGTGAAAGATTGCAAAGGGATACCGCGTTCAGGGAGACAAAATAGAGGCATGTCCAGGAAAAGATGATGCTTCCACAGCTGATCTCTCCGGTTTCCTGGAATCAAGTCGATCTAAATGGTGCTCCGCCACGTGTCACAAACTCTTCGGAAAAGTTGATGTTGAATGCCACTCCAGCCACCAGCCCAGAACAGCAAAAACAAAAAATCCGAACCAGAGAAAAACGGCAAGAGTGACTCCTTTGAATGATGTGACCATGTTGACATATCTGAATTCGGCTACAGTCAGACTTGTATTTCGTACGATTCGTGATTCTTATTGTATTTTCCTGTAGCGCATTCTCTGTGGGCTCGAATTCGACTACAACTTGAGTCAGAGACAGGTATTTCAAAAACGGAACTGTCATCCTCTAACCTCATCCCATCCCCTTACCCCATTCATGCTAATTATCATTCTGGATTCAGATCTCTACGACGAAGATCGTGTGAATAACAGGAAGTGAAATTGAACAAGGTATGTCATGGCCAGTGCGAAGCGACCGGAGGTTCGAAGCTAGTGGATTGAGCGTTTTCCTGATTGAACCGTATTTTATGACATTCTTTCTATTTTCCCAAATTTCCCGTTTTATTTGAATCAGGGAGAGCTCTCATTCAGTATTCCCACTTCCTGTTGATTTATCCTTCCACCTCGCCAATTACTCAAGTCGAATCAAATCAACTACTTATCAGAAAATCAATTCGTGTCGTTTCCGATAACCACATTTCTGAATTTTATCCAACAGCTTTACTCTTTCTTTTCTTTTCGATGCACATCACCCTGTATACTTCTTTTCATACTTGAACTAGTTCCCTGCATGTCCAAGCTGCACCTGGAATGTATTGTCCTCAATTTGAACTCAATGCTGTGTATTCCAGTGTTGCAAACCCGTTTTGAAAAACCAAACTGTGAATTCATCAAATGAATGTGTATCACTGGTCGCTAATCAACTGAAGCTTTTCTAATTCTTTCTCATCACGTTTGCAGGTTTCGGTTTGGTCTTTTTTCAGGCTACACCTACAATCCCTCCTCTTTCTTTCAACGTCAGCTGGTCCTTCTATGTGTTCTGAAAAAGCAGACAGAGGGGACTCCTCCCACTAGATCGATGGTCTCCTCCCACTAGATTGACGGTCTCCTCCCACTAGATCGACGCGACCTATCTCTACAGAATTGATCAGATCTCAGAAAAACAAGCTCATTTGCTATCGCAGACGTTGTAGCGGTTGGTGAGCAGTTTTCCTCTTTGCTGGTCTTCCACTTGCTTTTTTCCATTTTTGTTTCATTATTGTCTATGCTTTCGTTTGCTCAGAGCTTCCTCTCTCGAATGTCATTCCTCGTACCTTTCCGAAACTTTTCCATTACAAGTAGCTTCGCGGTGCTGCTCATTCTGCCCATCTCTAGTCTGTGAACAGAGTGCCACCGTTTTTGAGCTTCTCAGCAATCCGTTCGTTGCCCAGTCACCCAAGTTAGTATTTCAGTTTTGTATATTCTCTTTAGCATTTTGTTTTTAAACACCAATCCTTTCTGTAAGTCATCATTCCCGTTTTCTCTCATGCCACACATTGATGGAATGATTCCTAACTTTTTTCATTTCAGCTTTGTTGCATAAGCCTATTTTGTTTTTTCTGGTAGTGTCTCAAACAACTAACAAATAGATTTACGTTGAGAACTTATATTGTACCACCAATTTCAAACTTTCTGTTTTTTGAAACAACTTCAGCCTACATTTGACTGATATGTTATCACTAATCTCTTATCAACTTTTCATCAATCCCTCCATTCCCCTACAATTCTACAATCAGTTATCTGCACAAAAACGTTGAGAAGCTGATTGAGGCGTTTTGTCCATCTTCTCTCGGTATCTTTCCAGCTGAGGTCTTACACCCACAGCACAAACATGGAATTCCAGTCCACCTGTTCCACATCCGACAGCTGTCCACTTGCCGTACCTCTGTGATCCCCTGTGATATGTGTCTTCTAGCAATTATGTGATCAAGACCTGTCACTAAGACAGTAAGGCAAAGCAACCGATTACTAGATGAGTGCTGAGCTTTGATCGAAAATTGACAGCTGTAGAAAAAGACGGACTCTTTCAGACTCCTCCCACTAGATCGACGTGATGTATCGCTACAGAATTGGCCATCTTGGCAAAACGAGATCATTTGCTCTCTCAGACGTCGTAGTGGTTGGTGAGCAGTTTTCCTCTCAGCAGGTCCTCCACTTGCTCTTCTTTCGAATGCGTCTTTTTTGTCTTTTGATTCAAGTTTTTTGTTAGCCAGCTTCACTTTATGTATTTGAGTTATTTCATCCTCTACCGCTTCTTTCAACCCAACTTCATAATCAGTTTTTGGACAGTTATCAGTTCTATAGTTCCTTTCCATAATATTTTACATTTCAAAATCCTAATGGGACTATGTTTTTGATAATATCCTGAGTTTTCCAAAACCTTTTTCAAACTCACATCCCATATTTACAAAATTTTGAATCACTACAATCAATCAATCAGTCCGTGAGCAAACTAAGTGTTCACACTTTCTGCTAGTATGTGAATTTTTTTTCAACACGCTGGAATTTGTTTTTCTGTAGCTTTTACAGGCTGAATTGGCGAACATTTCGTGCCTAAATGGAAATTACACTCAATTTCGCAATCGGGTTACTGTACTTTTGCCTTCAAACCTGTGTAGTGGAGTCAATTCGACTCGTATTAGGCCAAACATTTTTGAGGAGATGCTCTAGGACCTATACAGACTGAAAAATGAGTACGCAGGCTGGAACTTTTGAATTGGCCGAACCCGGACAGTCTGTGACTTTTAGTTATACGAAAATCAGCCCACAGAGCAAAAGTCACAGATCGTCCGGGTTTGGACAAAAATGAACCAATCAGATCCGGTCTTGGATATGTTATCAGGCATTCTTAGTGCTATCTTCTCCTGAAAGAGTTTCTCTCTAGCTGTTCTAGACCGGCCGGAAAATCGATTTCCTCCCAAATTTCCAGCGAAATCCTAAAGGAAAGTCACAGATGGTCCGGGTTTGGCGGAAATGAAAGTTCCAGCCTGCGTACTCATTTTTCAGACTGCGCATAGTCTAAACTAGCAAAACATATTGTCAAAAAATCTTTTTAGAGCCCCAAACGATACCATTTTATAACTTGCACTTCTCAATTTCACAAACTTTCAAAGAGCGCGAGTAGGCGCACGCTCGCCAAAAGCACCGCGCACCTATGCTCTTTCGAAGACTTGGTGGCGTAGCAGCCACGTGGCGCACTGGCGCGTGACGCCACTTGTAGGCCAGGGGTTGAGAGTTCGATCCCGAATCGGTCGAGATTCTTTGCAGCATGCTGAGATTTTGGAAAACATTTTTTGCAGTGTGACTTTCACATGTTGCAGAAAGTGTGTAAGTGTTTTCGAGAAGTTTCTTGTGATGATCATTCAAAACGAGTAAATAGAACATAGTCTTCTATCAATTTCTTGCGTCCGCGTTGTCCATCATTACTTCTAGAAGAAAATAACTTTGAAAGTCCCAATATCTGGTTTCCTGACAATTGAACCACCCTCGAAAACGATTTTTCCCCGCACAATTTAGACATGTTTTAGTTTTGAAAAAAATTAAAATTTTCAAAAACGGGGTTTTTATTGTTTTGGAAGACTGTATGACCACTGTCAAAGTCCCTTAGCAGCCAGTTGTTCACAAGTTTTCTAACTGTAACTGAAAATCTTTCGTGAAATACCTTTTCCCGTTACAGTAGACGACTGGTTCACATTCGTTATCTCATTTGTTCTTTTTGATGCACATAACCCCGTATGCTTCTTTTCATACTTGAACTAGTTTCCTGAAAAAAAAAGCTGAACCTGGTATTGTCCTCAATTTGAACTCAATGCTCTGATTCTAACTTGTATGTTCAAACGTGTTCATAATCAGTGTATTTCAGTTTTGCAGACCCGTTTTGAAAAACCAAACTGTGAATTCATCAAATGAATGTGTATCACTGGTCGCTAATCAACTGAAGCTTTTCTAATTCTTTTCCATCACGGTTGCAGATGGTCCTTTGTCCGCTGCACACCTACAGGCTCTCCTCCGTCTTCTAACGTCAGCTGGTCCTTCTATGTGTTTTGAAGAAGCAGACAGAGAGGGGACTTACAGACTCCTCCCACTAGATCGACGCGACGTATCTCTACAGAATTGATCAGATCTCAGAAAAACAATCTCATTTGCTCTCTCAGACGTCGTAGCGGTTGTTGAGCAGTTATTCTCTCTGCTGGTCTTCCACTTGCTCTTTTCTATTTTTGTTTCATTATTGTCTATGCTTTCGTTTGCTCAGAGCTTCCTATCTCGAATGTCATTCCTAGAACCTTTGCGAAACTTTTCAATTACAAGTAGCTTCGCGGTGTTGCTCATTTTGCCCGTCTCTAGCTTGTGAACAGAGTGCCACCGGATGTGAGCTTCTCAGCGATCCGTTTGTTGCCCAGTCACCCGAGTTAGTATTTCAGTTTTGTAAATCCCCCTTGGCATTCTGTTTCTGAACACCAATCCTTTCTGTTAGTCATAATTCCCTTTTTCTCTCTTGTAACACATTGATGCCATTATTCCAAACTTTTTCCCGTCAGCATTGTTACAGAAACCTTATTCGTTTTTCTGGTAGTGTTCAAAGCAACTAACAGTTAGAACCTTACGTTGAGAATGCAAACATTTACCAACACTGAGATTTCAAAATCTCTGTTCTTCTGTTTTTGGAAATAACGTTAGGATAGATTGAACTGATGTGTTATCATTAATATCTTATCACCTCTTACTTTCATCCTTCCCTCCTCTTTCCTCCAATTCTACAGTTATTTTCACAGTGCTGAATAGCTGATTGAGGCTTGTTGTTTGCGAATCAATAGATTCCAGCTTTCTTTCACCCACAGAACCAACCTGTAATCCTAGTCCACCTGTTCCACTTCCATAATACTCGCTAGTACTCTTAGCTGTCCACCTGCCGTATCTCTGTGATTTCTGTTCCAGCAATTATGTAATCAAGACCTGTCACTAAGACTGTAAGGCAAAGCAACCGATCACTAGAGCAATGCTCAGCCTTGATCCAAAATTTACAGTCTTAGAAGAAGACAGATGGGTATTTACAGACTCCGTCCACCTGGTCTCGGTAGACGACGTATCTCACGGTCCAAATTAGAGAGCCTTAGAAGGACAATCTGCTTGAGCTCATTTGCTCTCGCAGACGTTCTAGAAGATGGTGACCATTTTTTCCTCTCTGCTGATCTTTCATTAGCTCTGCTTTCAAATGCGTCGTTTTTATTTTTTCTTTCTTGAATCTCTATTTCATTTTGAATTTTTTTAAATTACAGGGTATAACCAGCATCACCTAGCGTCTTCCTGCCTCAGCGTCTTCCTGCTCCAGTCGGCCATCTCTGCTAGTCGCCATCTCCAAGTATCAAGTAGACTCTCCAGGTCAGTTTTCTCTCTAAAACAAATTCTTTTGATCTTTTTGGAACACGCACTGTTAGGTTCCTAACTTTCTTATCTGATAACGCAAAAATGCTTTGACGAATTATTCAATCCGTCCCCCATCTTGAGGTCTTTTAGTGACCCCATCAGTATTCATGATTTTTTTCTTGTGATCATGAGAACAAACCCTTCCTTTGAACCATTTCATCCCTTTACCGATTTTTCAAACTCAACTTCATAATCAGGTTTTCGGACAGTTATCATTTCTATAGTTCCTTTTCACAACATTTTTCATTACAAAATCCTAATGGGACTATGTCCTTAATGATGTCCTTGAGTTTTCCAGACCTTTTTCAAACTCACATACAATATCATTCTTATTATATAAGTTTCTAGTGGCGTGTGTTTGTTTGTTTGTTTGTTTGTCCGTCCGTCCGCACTTTTTTTATTTCTAGAAAGTGGGGGGTCACGGGACGCCGAAGGCGTTCCGGGGAGACGGCGCAGCCGGCTCCCAGTCAAAACACCTAGACTGGATGCCGGCGAAGCCGGCCAGACAGTCTAGTTCACAAATATTTGATACATTTTGAAAATTAATTAGCCTTTGTGAAAAGTTTCTTGTGTTTGAATAGATAAAACAGCAATTTCTCTTCCATCAATCAACTCTCCTTTTCAAATGAAATTTTTGAACATCAAGTTAGTCATTATCATTCATTATTATTCATTATTAGTCATTAAAATTTTTCTAAAACTCCCTGTTATTCCGTTTCAAAACATCAATATTTCCTATAAGTCATCATCCCATCTATCTCTTCTCTCCCTTTCTCCACACATTGGTACAATTCCTAAAACTTTCTGAATGTAGAATCTGATTGATTGCCACTGTGTCGAAGTCCGTCAGTGTCGTCACCAAATCTCCCGAGTGTCAGAGTTCCGTTTGAGGTTCGTCTCCTACCTAAATTTCTTGTACCCCTTCTCTGAATCTCTCATTTTCTTTCCACTCCAATTCCGCAGAAACTGTTCAAAAATGATTCCAATAGCAACTCCCGCATCTTCTGAAATTGAGAAGTTGCTGTTTTTTATTTCAAGAAAATAGGGTTTTTTGAAATTCTCCATTTCTTTGAAACTCCACAACTTTGTGCATTCATCCCATGTTTCCTGACCATTTCATTAGTTCGCATTCCAATCCCTTGCGAGTTTTCGATAATTCAAACAGAATCAAAATTTCTAGACCAATTTAATAACAACTATTGAATATTTTGAACTTGTCCGGCACAGTAACCAATTTGTTCTGTTTCTTTTTGAAAATGAGCATCATTGCTGATTTTTCTGAAATTCTGATAGTTAAAACTTGACATTACCTTCTGTGAGTACTGTATCTCTTGAGCTCGATAGAATTCATGGTCATCATCTCTTGTTTGTACATATACTCCGCATTCCATGATTTGTAGAATTGTTGACCAAATGCACACATTCTAATTTCTTCTTTAAATTTTTTGATTTTCTTCATGCGCTGGGGTTTCAAAAAAAATTAGAGTGCTCATTGTGGAGTTTCATCAATGTTGCTGATTATAGGTTCAATAATGGATCACCCGCTCGATCGAATTGACTGGGAAGATGATGACTTTATTGAAGAGTTCTCACAACTAATAATGGCACAGCCCATTGCGTCAATGTAAGTAGTTGCAGGGTTTAAACAGAAAACTTACTTTCATTTTCCAGAATTGAAATTGTATTGGAAGGAGACCGGATGGGACGAACGATTGAACGGCTAAGATTGCCCGCAGAACTGGTCATTATTTTCAGAACATATGTTGCTATGTTCAAATTGACAATTGGAGATAATTCATTGGTTTGGACAATCCAAGAAGGATTTGAGGAAGGTGCTCGAGGTTTCCACGGAATCAATTTCATTATAATGCACCGTACTGATCGAACTGACAGAGATAACTGGGAGACGTTTGTGGAAGCGACGGATCCGTGTGTTGGCCAAGTAGTCGAATTCATCACCACATTGTTCCGTTGCTCTCCAATTATACTCGATCTGGATGTTCAATGTCTTCACTTCGCGACCGGTGTTCGCATCGCAAGACAGTTTGAACTCTACCAGCTCCATCTATCCTCTACCCAAGAAGTCAATCATGTTCGGTTGAACAGAATTCTGAATGAAGCACAACATCTTTCTGGTTTATACATAGAGCAGATCGAACTCCATAACTTTATCCCTGAAATGGTAAGCTTTTGAAATAATGGAGATTTGAAACGAATTGTTTCAGGAGTTCAACGCAGAGACCGTTCATGTTCAAGGTAATGCCGAGTGGTTCAATAACCTTGCCTTTGGAAGTCCCCAGACTAGATACTATTACTTGGGTCGGACCGGTCTAACCAACGCCGATCTGAACCTGTATTTGGATGGTTGGAGATTCGATTTCTTTCCAAGACTTTGCGTGCTCTCCACAATCCACAATGGGACTCTTGACCACAACGAAATAGTCCAAAATCTTCCGTCGGAACGAGTACAACGTGACATAATGACATTGTAAGTATTCACAAAACATGACATTTCCTGAAAAAATGTTCATTAATTTTAGGAACGAAGACTATAGAAACCGCATCCCCGCCAACTTCAATAACCGACATGACTTCATGGACGACGATCGGAAAAACTACATGTCGGTCATTTCGAATGAGACGGAACTCATGTTTCTGGTGTGGCCCCCGGTGGAAGAAGAAGAAGACGATGAGGAAGAAGACGAAGAAGTTGAAGAAGATGAGGATGATGATGAGGAATTAGATGAGGATGATGACGACAGGAGTTTCGAACCGCTGAGTGACATGAGTTGGACTGATTATGAATTCGGAAATGGCCAAGGTGGTGATGATGAGGAGGAAGAAGAGGATGAGGAAGCAGAGGCAGAAAAGGAGGAAAAACAAGAACAAGAACAAGAAGAAGCAGAATCAGAAGATAATGCTGAAGTGATGGACACTGATTAAAAATGCATTTAGTCTTACGATCTTTGACTTTCATCCCAACGATACTTCTTATTCTTATTATTACGATACTCTCCGAACCTTTTGAATGTTAGGGAACTCTAGGGCTTTTGACTCCCATGCTCCTTTCTCTTTTTGTCAAATAGTCCATTCATTTCCGAGTGATTTTTTAGAAAAGGTGCGTTTGGAGTTGTAAATGTCACTATATTTTATATGTATATTTTTGTTTGGGAATTTCGCTTCGCGACATTCGCATATGTGTATGCTTGACACCACTGTAAAATAAATGATTGTCAAATGATTTTTTAGTACTTATCCGAATACATGAATTACCAGAGCAAAACTGTCGTATCGAAATAGTTATGAAAAAAGTCTTCACCGGGGAATTGGATGTGAATCTGAAAATGAACATTTCATGAATCACCAACCTCAAAATAACACTCACCTTTTACTCAATCGTGTTTCTCTTTATATTAACTAGAATCAGAATAAAAATGGAGTAAGTCCAATCATAGTTTCAGCTAATGGGAGGGCGATCAAAAAAAAGGCAGTGTAAAAAACCACTGCGGGTGTTTTTGTGTGTGTGTTCGTGTGTGTGTGTGCGTGTGTGTGTGCGTGTGTGTGTGTGTGCGTGTGTGTGTGTGCGCGGTAGCCCTCTGGCCCTCATTTTCGTCGCCATCGTCCGTGTACTCCTCGTAGTAAACGACTCCCTGCAATTGACACGTGGATTTATTCAATCTGTTACAGGAGAGTTTGGTTGCATTACATGAACTGGTTCATCTTGTGAAAAAACAATCAAAAATCATCGAGGAAAACATTAAGAATATTTCGAAACTGTCTGTTCAATGTCTGTCCAAAAACCGTTTCCAGTGATTACTCTCTCCATCATTGGCCAGCAAAAAATACATGAAGAAGAAGAAGAGTAAAAACAAAAGACAGATGAGGGAGAGAAAAGAAAAGGAGATCTAGAACATGCTCATTGTATGTGAGGAGTCTGAAAAGTAACTGTCGAAAAATACGATTTATCATCAGTTTGTCTGAGTGTAAACACCGGCTCATAACGGAAATCTTCCGAGTTTCTTGAAGATCAATCGGAGCCGCTATTTGTTCAAGAACAATGAAGTTCGGGTTTAGAGTCTGAGACTTTGAAATAGGAACAAGGGTCAGGCAATTCAAAAGATGAATGATGCTACGCCAGCTAATCTCACTAGTTTCCTGCAAGTTTACAGTTTCTGTGCCACGTGACACATACTCTTGGGACAAGTTGACGTTGAATGTTGAAGATGCGGTACGGGAGAAGTGTCCCGACAGTGTCATGTTTTGTGAGTTCTTACAAAGTCATCAAAATTATGGTCATGAAGATAAAATAAAAGGTTCGGAGACGGGTGGCCAGGGCATAGCAGGAGCTCCCGTTTCCTAAAAGGTTTTGTGGTAGTGTAACAGTTTATTAACATATGTACCATTTGTTTCCTGCTGCAAATACGGAACATCAACTTGTTTCTGATACCCCAGCTCTAGTGTATACTGAGTTCCCTCAACTGCATGTCATTGTTTCAACAACGAAACGATTTTTTGCAACTCTTCACGACCCGCGCCGACTGTTTCGCAAATGGTATTAGTAATGTGCACTACATTGCTGGCTCCTTCTTCCTGTTTAACACAGTTTTCCCCAGCTCTTTCTTCCAGTTCTCTCACATTATTTATAAGTCCAAAGTTTCATTCATGAAAAGGTTTATTTTGTGCTAAAACTTCTAAAAAATCATCGAGGAAAACATTAAGAATATTTCGAAACTAACTGTTCAATGTCTGTCCAAAAACCGTTTCCAGTGGTTACTCTCTCCATCGTTGGCCAGCAATGAAAACATGAAGAAAAAGAGAAAATAGAAAAACAGATGAAGGAGAGAAAAGAAAAGGAGATCTAGAAGATGTGATATTTATGTGAGAATGTATGACTCCAAGAGATATCTCTCGGACGATGGGTTTATTTATCAGTGTTAGACGTAGACGGCAGCTGGGGACGGGTGTTTCCAAATTTCTTGCAGATCCATTGGAAGCGGTATTGCGGGAGGACTGTGACAGTGATGATTGGGTTCAGGATCTGGAAAATTCTATTTGAAACTGGTGACAGATTGCTAATTGTAAGGGATACCGCGTTCAGAGAGACAAAGTAGAGGCATGTCCAGGAAAAGATGATGCTTCCACAGCTGATCTCTCCGGTCTCCTGAAATCAAGTCAATCTGAATGGTGCTCTGCTACTGGGCACAAACTCTTGGGACAAGTTGACGTTGGATGCTGTAGATCCCACTCCAGCCACCAGTATTTCGTACGATTCGTGATTCTTATTGTATTTTCCTGTAACGCATTCTGTGTGGGCTCGAATTCGACCACAACTTGAGTCAGAGACAGGTATTTCAAAAACGGAACATCCATCCTCTAACCTCATCCTCTTACCCCATTCATGCTAATTATCATTCTGGATTCAGATCTCTACGACGAAGATCGTGTGAATAACAGGAAGTGAAAATGAACAAGGTATGTCATGGCCAATGCGAAGCGACCGGAGGTTCAAAGCTAGTGGATTGAGCGTTTTCCTGATTGAACCGTATTTTATGACATTCTTTCTATTTCCCTAATTTTCCCGTTTTACTTGAATCAGGGAGAACTATTCATTCGGTACTCCCACTTTCTGTTAATTTACCCTTCCACCTCGCAAATTACTGA
>LR539187.1:57821-89570 GCA_900536315.3 Caenorhabditis becei
CTACTCTTTTTGCATCTGACAACAAGCGGAAATCTTAAAATTCACGAGCCTAGACTGGGATTCATCGGAATCGGTCGGTCTGCAGAATAGCGTAATTAATAAAAGATAAAATGTAGACATGGCTAGAAAACAATGGGTTGGAGAATGGGAGCCGCAAAACTAATTGCTGGAATTGGATGGAATGGAACGGAACCGAAAACGAACAAACCTGGATCAATTCTCAAAACGAAAACCAGGAAGGGAAAGAGGAAGGTAACAAAAACAACAGGAGAAAAGTTTCTTCACTAGTGGTGGCGGCGGTGACACGGTCGGATTAAGCGAACAACTTTCTTCGGATTAGAATGCGTATTACGAAACTGTAATTGTTTCAAAGGCGGAAGAAGAAAAGAAGGAAAACAGTATTGACAACTCTATGGAAGAAAAAGAGGAAATGGAAGACTTTGTGAGGAGAAAAGGAGAAACGGAGCGGCTGGATAGGGAAAAGCCGTTTTGTATCCGGTTGTATTTGTAGTTTTTGTGATATGATAGATGTACAAAAACGATCAGGGCAAGATGGAATTCTCGATTTCTGTCAGCGGAACATTCTAGAATGAAAGAACCTCTGTAATACTAACTTTATAAAAACAGCTGAAATCGTAAAGTTAGGTATGATATCATAATTATGGTTTTCTCTAAAAGTTAGGATCAAAATGTGAATGTTTTCCGCTTCCTGCCAGCCCAATGACACATTTGTCTAGTTCAGGAGTTCAGCGGAATTCCGTATTTTTGAGGTGTGACAAGAAGACAAGCCAACTTCCCACGGTCTCGGTTTCCGTGGACTGGAGATGGGAAAGAGCAGAAAATAAGAATAAGAAGCTGCGGGGGAGACGAGGGAAGAATCAAAGAGTCTTCGGCCTAATTATGTGAGAACATCACAAGACATAATTGCTGAATTGCATGTGAGAAAGAAGTTGCGAAATGGGGGCGATGAATTTTGGAAATTTGGAATTTCAGAAGTTCAACTTGTTCAACTTCCTTTTTGAATTCTCAGAATTTTAAATTTTCCATTCCAAAGTACGTTCTTTTCCATTGCTATTATTAAAAATGACGAGAAAGTCTTTGAAAAGTTCACTCCTTTCCTAACTCGCCTAAAAGTTGCTCATCGGCTGAGAAAACTTTGGTGCCGGCTTGAGAAATGAGAACCCGAAGCCCAAAATTGGATGGAAAAGATGAAATGGAAAAAGGGCGGTGGCAAGGGCGGCTCACTTTGTGTGACACGCGGAAAAACAAAACAAAATGTTCTGTGACGACCTTCCCTTCCAATCCAATCCTTTGGAAATGAAAGTAATTGTTTGATCTTGGGTTCTTCGGTGGGGATGTTGTGTGACATCAGTAATTGAGCCAAAAGAGGGGGAGAGCCCTTTTCTTTTTTGGGGTTAGCGTCTAATTTGCACTAGTACTGACGTGACCACAAATGGATTAGATAATCGTCATTTTGGAGAGCCAGAAGGGAGTTGATGCCAGAAAAACCGAGCTGTTTCATTTTTTCGAAAGGTTCCTTGTCTTTTCCTTTTCTCAGGGGAGAGAAACAGATGAATCTTTTTGAGAGTGAGATCTCTCTACTTTTTGGTGTTTGAAAACGAAAAGACAACAAGAAGGAGATTCCCGAAACTAGCCAGAAGATGATTCCTTGCATAATAACACCTTTCCCGTACCAATCAGCAGAAGATAACGAAAACGACAGAAATAGCAACGAATCTTTACAGACAGAAACAACAACAAAGTGCATAGAAGCAATTATCCCGTGGGGGCGCCCCAACGTTCTTGGGACTCTTTAGGGGGAAATGCTCTATTTGAATACATTTGGAAAAACAGTTAGAAGTTGAAAGATTGAAGTTTGAGAGGAGAGTAAAATCAAGCATCAGGTACTCTACGAACACCGTGTCGTAGACACCCTAGAACCTAAACCACTCTCACTAGCTATCTCCTGAAGAGATTTCATGTTTGGTTACTCTGAGTTCCTCCACTTTTCTCTCCCCTCCGTCGAGGTTCCTGCCCTACAGTAGACCTACTAGTTTGCACAACAAAAACATAGTAAAACCCCGCAGAGTGTCCCCTTTTTTAGTGTGCCCCGTTTTTTGGAGGCGACCAAACAAATCTAATTTCAGTTCTGACATTCTATTGCGTTACAAGTGCAGAACTTCTCGAGAACAAAACAAGACAAACTCTTCGGCTGGAAGGAAGTTGGGAATGAAGAAGAATCAGGTGAGCTGGGGAAAGGGGGGGAAAGAATGAAAAAAGGCGAAAGATGAGGAGGAATATCACAGAGATTAGGCCACTAGAATAGAACTAGACCAGATGGAAAAAAGGTGGGGGATAAGAGTGATTTGGCGGGGAAGAGCTGAAAGGATTAGTGGGAAGTCTGATTGTGCGTTTTATTGTTGAGCGGGAGGAAAAGTGAGAAAAAAAGAAGGGAGACTGACATTTTTTACGAGAGTGACCGGGATTTTTGAGAAAAGAGGATTCTGATAAGTATCGGAAGAGATTTGGGGAAAGCGCGTTTTTCCTAGTAATGAAAAGGAGAAAAAAGACTGGGCATATTGTAGGAAAATACCTAGTACAAATGAAAACCGGGAAACCGACAAAATTTGTATTTCAACTAAATTTCCAGTCCTTCTCTATTCTATTGAAAACACAATTTGAATATGAGAAAAACTACAAAATCTGAGAATTTTGCACCTATTCTCTGATCCCAGATTCTTTTTCTGCAAAAACTTCCTAACCGGGACAATTATAGAAACATTGTCAGGAAATCGACTTCCGACGACGGGCATAACGAAAACTTTGGACGTAAACATACACAATGTTTTCTTTTTCTCTTTTCATACTTATTGTCAGTGCATTGAACGGTTATACAAGTTTCGAAATGCGAAAGAAGGAAAAAAAGAAAAGAAAATCCATCTCACTCAGAAATTCATCCAATGGATTGATGATTCGGTAATAAAAGATGAAGAACGCATGGGTAAATGGAGCATGACGCATGTTTCGAGTAGAAGATTATTCCAGAATGACCGTGTAGATAAGTGACTCACATACTTCCAAGATTAGAGGGAAAAGTGGCATTTGTACGTGACAAAGTGAAAAATAGACATTGCCAGTGGTAAGTAGTGATTACTGGGAAATTGTTGAGAAAACGTCGTGTCTGGTACTGGTTATAATAAACAATAACAGTAATTTGACACTGGAATGAAAAGAGGGTAACTAGAAGCGTAGAAACTCGGAAAATGAGAAAAATGAGCGAAATTTATAACCTAGAAACCTAAAAATACCCCAACTTTCATAGAAATCACTTCCGTATCAATAGCTTCAATTAGAAGAAGTTCAGTGAACAAAACTGAAGGTGTGCTTTGGTGGAGATCAAAAGATTCAGGGAAAAGGCATCTGGAGATCAAAATGTCAAGTTTTGGAACGATTTCTTGTTGACATGGATCAATTGATAAGATTTTCCATGATCAGGGGAAGAAAGTGGGTGGATAAGACGGCGAGATCAAAAAAAAGAGGAAAAAACTAGAATCTGAGAGAAAAGTAAAGTGAGCAGAAGAAAATTCGTGAAAAGTTCACGTCCGCAAAACTTTCAAACTTGTACTGGCCACGCGAGAGAAAAAAAGTGTCAAACTTTAGTGAATTTGTAATTAGTCTTCCGAAGTTCATGTGACTAGTTTCGAGACTTCTAAATGGGCTTTTGACAAAAGTCTGTGCGGATGTTTTGACAAAATGAGTTCGCATGGACCGGTCATTCCGGCGGAGACTCAAACTCGAAAATAAATTCGAATTCACATCCGAATTCGACAAGATGTCGTCGTCTATTTCCCTATTTCCTTATTTTGTCTCTTTTCTCAGAAAGTCAGAAATCGGTTTTGTCGGTGACGATTCAAAGACGAATTCCTCTAAAAATATGAGTATTCATCTATTTTTGTCATCTAACTGATATCAGTTTGAATCAAACCAATAAGATTGTTTTGACTTTGTGTTTTCTGTCTGTCTAACACCTTACACTCTACAACCACTTCCCGCAATAAAATGAAGAAAACTCAATCATAAAAGTTGCCATGATACATAGGGGAGGGTATGCATGTGTGAAAACTTGTCTCGCGCCGACTGGCCGCCTCGGCCGACCAACTGGCCTGAATAAATACACAACGCACAACAGGGGTAAGACGTGCAGTCATGTCCGAGTGGTTAAGGAGATTGACTAGAAATCAATTGGGCTCTGCCCGCGTAGGTTCGAATCCTGCTGACTGCGGTACCTTTTTGCATGTTTGGGGGAGGGTTTTTCAGCGGTTTGAATGGGAAATATTGGTTTTTGACACATTTTGAAGGGAATGTAACCAAAAGCAGAAATGAAGTGACAATGAATGAGCGCATGCACTTTTATAAGGGCTAACGTTCCAAAAATAGCATTTTGAAAAAGTCCATTCAGGATTGCGAAACAAAGTCACTCTGACTGACAAACACCTACTAACATAGACTTTTAAGAACAATGTGAATAACTAAAGACACCGGATCAAGAAGGAAAATGTTAATGGAAGTGTGAAGATGCAGAAAAGTGCAAGAAATTTGCAAAATTGGGTTCAACTGGCTGTTTCGGGTGGTTTTCAGAGTTCGATCAGTTTTTTTAGGCTAACTGAACGTTTTTAGATAGGCAGTTCCTGGGAACTCACGGGCATGTCAACGCAACCGGTCAGCGATTTCGGAAAAAGAATAATGATAAAGTTCAGCGTCGACCAGATTTTCCGGGTTTTTCAAACTGAACTTCTTTGAAAAAGTGAAAAAAGTGACACATTTTGAACTTGGAGTGAGATTTCAGACTTTTCAGACTTCCCAGCTCAAAAACCAATCTCCTGGACTCAGCACAATAGAAATATGACAACTCATTATTTGAAGCGGCCTCGACAATCCATTGAATTCCAGAGTTCCAGCGCTTTGCAATTTCCAGCACAAAATCCAGGCTAGGGGAGCAGAAAGCAAAAAGTATCAATGGCCGGCTACACAATCCCGCACGTGCGGTTAAAAACGCTCGCGCGCACAAATTTCAAGGCCGGAAATTCGATTTTCAACCCATCCTCTGCCGGCCATTGTTATTCTCATTTTTCACGGTCCAACCGGATTGACTCTTTGTGTTTTCATGTGTGTTTGGCTTTTAAGGCCAGTACCAATTGAAGCTTTCGGTCTGGAGTGGATGAGTTGGATACAGTTGAGGTCTATTCACTTTGCCATCAATATTTGGTTTTGGTATGTCAAAAAATGAGCCGGGGAAGGGGGAAAATTAAAAATGGCAACAAAAGGGTTCCTATCCATTCATGAACCAAATCTAAATAACTTTTTCACATCCACTATGCTATGAACACAAAAAAGACCATGCTTCTAGAGTTCAAACCATTTTCCATTCTCCATTCATCTCGCCCCAATATTTCGAAACATCCACCCAATGTCTCCTCCCCTTTGACACGACATTAGTGATTCAAAGGTTGACTGGTTCGCGGTCATATTTTCCAGTGTTTATCACAAACGGACGGTCTCCAAAGACTCTGCAAAATCTGAGCAGGGGCAGGCAGCAAACACATAATTCCCTTCACTGATAATCCAGTTCCTGATTTCATACCAAGCTTTATTCTGGTTGTTTGCGAAACTAAACCGCACTGATAATCTCGAGAACGATGATGTTGGAGATGCTCGGTTCGAAAAACGTGTCCTATTCGTTTAGGGTAAGCAGAGATAGAAAATTCACAATGTTCGCAGAGGTAAGTCCGGGGTACGGTATGGGTGGGCACGATTTCTGTAGGTTTGAAAATAGACTCATAACAATAAGGGCCTTCGTCAAGTTATTATATTTCAAACCATGTGTTAGGTTACAGTACTATTCCACCAAAATGTCAGGATCTTCAAGCATGTCCTTTAAATTTAACCCATCGAGACCCAAACTGCCAAAAATTCTAGGTTTCAATTCATGATTCACAAAAGTGCATTGCTACCGTATCCCTTTAACCACCGAAGTGTTTTCATGTACTTATTCACAATAAGCCTCAAGCAATACTTACGTAATCGCAGAAACCTATGGTTACAATGTTTTCTCGTTGAATTTCCCTCCTCCCGACATGTCACTTCCACCTTCTTAACTACACTCTCCAGCTTTTTTCCCTCATTTCGAAAAATTGCCTTTTTCAAGATATATCTCTTATCTACACGTTTCCCTGCCGAAATTTAACTTCAACTTCCTCCTTGGGAATGTCAAATGTTGTCTTTGCTGACATCATTTGAAGGGTTCAATGGAAGGTCTTAGAGGGTCCATCAGGCTGCCCATTCCATCCATAATTGCCCCTAAATAAAATATTCATATTTTTGCGCGTCTTCTTTCTTTCTCCCATTATTTCTTTCATCAAGATCGGTTTTTTTCCCCATTTGGACCGACCGAAAAACGGAAACCGAAACGGAGAACGAAAAATTGAAGATATGACGACTGGAAGAGTCACAAAAATTAGCTCAGTTCGGGGGGAAACACCCCACTATTATTGTCGGGCCGCCGATTCCGCGTCTTCCTTGGTTTTGGCTGTGTTGCTCACGCGGATTCAGTTATAGAAACAGAAACAGAAACAGAGAAGAGAAGAGGAGAAGCGAGGAGGAGAAAAGTGCATGATTCCGGGGGAGGAACCTTCACAGTTGTTCTTTGTGTCTTCTTCTTTTCACCCCGTTTTCGGGTCGGTCACGATCACAAAACGGAATTAACTTTTCTCCGTGAAAAGTGACAATGTGGGGCTCTTTTTGGACTGAACCTCAATGCTCAGAGTGCACATTTGTCACGTATATCGCTTCTGTTAGTCCGACCTATTGTGTGCGTGTCAAACTATCCCATAAAGGACAGCACAAAAAAAAAAGGAAAAGTTCCCCTCCCCCTCCGGAAAATTTCATATTCCCATTTAAAAATTCCTAGACAAATGTTATGAGTGTTTTTGAGTGACACGCAGGGGGTCCTGGGTCCTTACTCAACATTCCGAATGTGACATCACTCCCTTCTTGAAAGTGGAACATTTTCCGATTGGTTACGCTTTCCGAGTGTTTTGATGTCAAGTTTTGGTTGCGGATTTAGTGTAGACAACAAACTTCAAAGAGCTCAGAGTTTGGTTGAAATTAGTATATCACCTGCCAGAGACTGAACTCAAAAAGTGGACTATCTAGCTTAAAATAGCCTCTATTAGTTAGCCATCAAACTTATCTTAGCCACCCATCACTAATAAGGTCCTGAAACTGACATGTTCAGTTCTAGCTCGGACGAGCCTAGTGAAAAGTCCAACGAGCAACTTTCCCAGACCAAAAACAAAGTTTTCGTAGTGTTTCACTCTGAGTTCTGGAATGAATTGCTCTTGCTCACTTGCCCATCCGGCCCGGCCACCAATTCATTTCGACGGCAGCTCAAAACAACGCCCCCCCCCCCATCTCTCAAAATCATTCCTATAATTGAACATTTCTCTTTTTCTCTCTCTACTCCTATCCTTTAGATAAACCCGTGATTTCCTATTCGTCTGGCCTTTTGAAACATTTGCTCTATCTCTCGGAGTTATTGAAAGTCTGTGCGAGTTCCCACGAACCTTCCCAGAGTCATCCGTCTAACGGCAATCAAGAATAACAAAGAATTCACTCTCGTTACTCGCCTTGACTGGGCTCACTAGGTAAATAACACTTTTTTCGTTATGATAATGCTAGGAATCCTCCTTGGAGAATTCTACTAACATAGATCCCACCTACCTTCTCATTACCGCTTCCCTCTTATTACGGAACTCCCATCACAGCTAGTCAGTCTAATCTGCAATGGATCTCACTACCTATTTCCCAATCCTCGACACGTTTCGTCTTCTAACACCGGTAAAGTGCTAGCCACCTAGAAAAAAGTCTCCAACCTCTGCCCTTTCGAACCCTTCCGGTATGAGTGTATCTGGCGGGAAAGCAGAGTTTCTGGTTCAGTGAACCACACAAAATACGTCGGTTTTCACAGCTCGTTGAAATCAGACACTCATTAATCTATTCGTTTTTCTCACTTTCTCCAGAACAATTTCTCTCCTCGGTCACGATCCTAATTAGCATAGAAAACAGAGAAGTCAGTGAGCAAATGACTTATTCAGTGTTTGTCACGAAGAACTTCTTGAATTACAGACGGTTTTCACATGTTTTTTTGTTCTTTCTTCACTCTTTTTTCCCGAGTTTTTCTTTTGCTTTCCAGATGAGTGAAAACATGTTGGAAATGTGCAAGAATGCCACCGACCAATGCGACTGTCTTGCGTTCATGTGCCCGATTGTTTATAACAACTCGGAGGAGCTCAAGGAGTCGTGCTTTATGGAGCATTGTTTCCTTTCAAAAAGAGCACTGGATGATGTGACACTTTACAAGGTTAGTTTGGGGAATCAGGGATCACTATATAGCAGACTATACGAAATAGGAGCAAAACATATATATCTTGTACGCTGGGGAAATTAAAAATGGAAAACGTAAAATATGAAATAACAACTCTGCAGGTCGGTTTCTGATTTCGATTCTTTGAACTACATAATCTAATCCGGTTGATTATTGATATCGATACTTGAACATCAGAGTTTCCGATTACATAAAACTTTACGTTAGTGCTTGACCTTAACCGCCAAATGATGGTTGACCTAGTGTTTTTGCGGTTTTTGGCACCATCGTGAGAAATTCAGGGACTTTGAGTCATCTTGGTGGGATTTAAAGGTCAAAAGAGTGTCTCGAAAGGTCTGGAGGATAAAATGAGCAGAAAACGAATAATTTTCATGTCTCGACTGAAACTTTACGTCACATCCCCCTGGAATTCCTGGTAAACTAAAGATCAAGAACACTCTATCAAAGTACCACCAATAGTACAGGAAGTCGCCCAGGAAACCGCCACCGCCCATTTCCCTCTTTTCTGGGAAATTGAGTTAGGCTTGTCACATGACAGAACAAAAGAACTTACGGAGAGAGAGGCGTGTATAGAAAGGGAAAAATCATTCGGAAAGGAAAACGGTTTGGAACAGAAATTCATGGGGAAATAAGAAAAAAATAGGATTTGGAGAGGAGAGAAGAGATAAGAAGATTTGACATGGATACAAGTCAAGATTTTGCAGACGACAGCGCTCTATATCCTCATTTTCTTGATTGGAGTGATTGGAAATACCACGACTTGTTTGGTCATGAAGCAGCATCCAATGATGAAAACACACGCTAGGTACCCGAAAACGGAAAGATCTTCTTTGCAATGTGTATTTTGTAGCATGTACCTAATCAACCTAGCAGTTTCTGACCTCGTGACTTTGTGTGTTGGACTGCCGTTTGAGGTTATGATGAACTGGAATCAGTACCCATGGCCGTTCCCGGATTATGTGTGCAATTTGAAAGCTTTGATTGCGGAGACTACCAGGTTAGTCAATTAGGAACATGGAATCGCTATAGTGGATGCTACAAGAACAAGTCGAGTAAAAACCACTCAATTCCAAAATTCACTACAGTTGGAAGCTTCAAGGGGGATTATACACTAATTCGCTTAAAGTTGAGTGTTTTCAGCTCGGTGTCAATCCTAACCATCCTAATCTTTGCCATCGAGAGATATGTAGCTGTCTGTCACCCGCTTTTCCTAATGAAAGTGCAGCCGTTCAAGAGAAATGTAAGTGGAAGGAAGGAGAAGAATGAAATGGAACATGACATGGGCGGTATCTGTCATGAAGATCCAGAACGTAGTATGACATGATACAGGGGTTTGGGTTTGGGCGGTTGAGGTCATGTAAAGTGACAAAATTTTGTACATAGTGTGACATAAGGAGTGGGTTGAGAAGTGTTCGAACCATGATGTGATACTGCTGAATGTCACAACGATAAAGTGACGGGAAGGAAGGGAATAACAGTAGGATAGTAATTATAGGGAGTGAAAAGCGTGGAGGTACGGATTTCAGCATCTGGAGGGGGTTCTTGAAGTCTAGAGACTGCAACTACTATCTATATAATATCTCTCTCACTCCACTGCTGCATTCCGCTAATCCTCACTCTTCCAAAATTCCCGAATTCTCCAAAAAATGTTGACACAAATGCCCGGAAGTTTTTGAAGAGGAAAATTTTACTCACGGGTCTCAAAAGTGAACATTTCCTGTCACTCTTCTACAAAACAAGATTTCGTACTTCAGATTGGTACAATCATCGGGTTCACATGGGTGTTTTCGATTCTTTGCGCGATGCCTTTTGCTATTCACCACCGAGCGGATTATATGATGAAAAGCTGGCCGGGAACTGACAATAATGTGCCGGTGAGTGAGAAAGTGCAAGTTTAGGGGATAAGTTGATCTTTTTCAGGTGAAATCATCAAAGCTCTGCATGGTGGCTGTTATTTTCGAGCCTAAATTGATGGGAACTTTCAAGGTAAGTGGGAGTGGTGGTCGATCAAATTTTGAACTTTTCAACTTTCATCCGAAATGCATAACACTTTCCAGGCCCTATTCCACTTCTCGGCAATCGCGTTCTTTGTGGTCCCGCTACTAACCATACTGATTCTCTACGCTCGAATTGCGTGTAAGGTAAGGAGGGTTCGGAAAATGAGCTGAGAGAGAAGAGAAGGCATTATCACGGTTGCGTGATTCGATCTCGCGTGACATTCTTCTGCAAGCCAAAAAGAGCGAAGAGACGGTGTACTACTAAGAAACTCCAAAAAACCAAACACTTCTTTATCACCTGTTCTATCCTTCCAGGTGTCGAAGAACCGGACGATCCAACAAGGAGAGTTTGATATCACGGAAGAGCTGCAAATGAGAATCAATGCGATTCTGTGTAGGTTTTTTGGATGCGGTTGATGGGGGGAGAGGAGGGGGGGGGGAGAGGAGAAGGATTGAGGCGGAAAATGAAGAATAGAGGAGTGTGTAAGTTGTGGGTTGCTAGGCAAAGTACAAACTCCATACGGCGAAAGAGATGTCGGCTAATATAAGATATAAAAATAACCGTGTAGTCTTACATTAGACCGGGAAACTGGAAACTGGCCATCGCACACTAACACTAACTAATCGCATTTCCTAGCCAAAAAGTTTCTTTTTCACTCACTAATCGACCGACTTGCAGGTGTTATCGTTTCCGCCTTCTTCATCTGCTACCTTCCGTTTCAATTGCAACGTCTTCTGTTTTTCTACGTCGGTAATGAGGTCATCCTGACTTGGATCAATCAATATGTGTTCTTCATTTCTGGTAAGACCCTTATAGAAGTTTTAGGCTACAAAAAAGCTTTCAGGATTCCTGTTCTACCTTGCCACTATCATAAACCCAATTGCTTATAACCTGGCTTCTAGTAGATTCCGTAGAGCGTTCAAGGACATTATCATGAGCTACTGCTGGAGAGGAAATGCGAATGGATACCCGAGATATTCCATCAGCAAGTATAGCTTGTAAGTGGCAATGGTCAAGAATCCATATATCTTTTTTGCTTCCAGGGCTCACACTCCTCTCCGCCAAGCCACCTCCAACCGTACTCCAGCCTTCGAGCCAACTGTCCATGCCTGAATCTAAATCTAAATCTGAATCGAAATCGATTTCGAAACTCCATTTTATTTGTCTGTAAACTTCTTTTCCATTCCAATTGTAGTCTAATTACGGGGGTTATTGCATTTTATTTGGTTCAATAAAAAGGTATCCAAACCCAAAAGGCATGCTATGGTCCAATGAACTTTAGTCTGAATTTGAAGTTTTTGAAGTCGGGTGAAAAACATTTTTCCAGGAAGAAGAAGAAGAAAGAAATGTAAAGTAACAACGTGTAGAGTTTATTTTTTGCCGCCTCTATTCTTATTTGTTTCCTGAAACCCGAGCAGTTTCGTTCGCCTCGTATAGAATCCCTCTTCACTTTTCATTTGTCAGGTGTAGGTTTCCGGCGGGGGCCCCCTCGTGTGCCGCCGGCCCATTTCTTTGCTTATCCTTGGAATTTGCTCATCAAATTGTTGTGACGATTGCCCCCCGAGACTTCTAACCGATCTATCTTCTCTTCTCGCATTTTTTGTGCCTACCAATATCAAAATATCTGATGGAAATGAGAGGAAGAGAAGAAGAAACAAAAAAGTTTTCTCTTCAGTAGTGTCGTCGGCAAATCAGTGGCTGAGGCAGGGAAACGAACAATTGGCACTTGGCACCCATTGAGAAGGAGGTGAAAACGAAGAAAAGAGCAACTGAACAGATTGAAGAAGCTGCAAAAAGTGTATTATATCGGATGAGTGTGTGTGTGTGCCACGGCATCTCCTCCCGTGTCAAACGCCCGTTGCTCTTTGCCTCCCGTCCCCTTTCTCACATTCGCCTGTTGGTAGATATCCCTATCAACAACAACTCGGCGGAAGCAGTTTATTACTGCTTTATTGCACTTTGTGATAAAAGTTGGGTCAAGGGGGATTTTATGGTTTTTTAGGGGGAGAGGAAGGGGAATGAGAGGGGGATATGTGGTCATTGTTTCAAGATGTCACAATTGGTGGCGCCGAGAACTGAGAAACGGGTTCTAAACTACAGTAATTGGTTTATCACCTCACTTTTGTCCGAATTCGACCTACAGTAACACATAACTAGATCATTTTTTTGCTCGTACCTTCAAATCTGTCTTTGCAACCTAGCGTCAATACAAAATATGTATGTTGATTCAGTTTTCAGATTTTGTGGTCCGGTAGCCCAGTTACTAAATCCCTACATTTCTCAGGGTTTCTGGTTCTGGACCCCATGAAAAACAAGTTTCCCATCATAAAACTTGATTTTTGAAACCTTATCCCCTTATCTTTGACTCTTTCACAAACCCCAATGTCCTCCTCTTCCCATAAAATAGTCGGGTTGAAATATCTGTTTCGTTTCGCGATCGGATTTATGATTGCCAATAACTCCAACTCAGACTGCCCTCTTTTCCCCCTATCTCCTCCCGCCACTCCGTCATCCCGCTTCATCTCTTCCTGGCATTTTGTCAATCGCAATATCAGATCAACACAACAGCCCCCTCTTGCCCCCTTCTCATCACATCTTTTTTCGCACTTTCATGCTTATTGCTTGGATTCGAAAGCCAAAAATCTGTTTGAAGGTGTACTTGGCGGAGGAGAGCGGGTAACAAAAACAGCCGGAAATGGCGATTGTTGCGCAGGGAGTTTCGACGCTCGTCACGACATTTCAGAAAACGTTCAAAGGTATGTGAATAGGCGAGTTTATACACTTTATGGGGTCACAAGTGTGCAACGTGTTTCTTTTCACTTTTCACACCATTCGGACCACATGCGAACTTTTTGAGTTGTATTTTCATTCTATTCGCTTCTTGTTCTTGCTGCCTTGAACATGATTTTCTTCCGAGTGGTTAGATCCACTTTTGCAGGTAAGCCTAGCTATGAAACACTAGAAAAATACCTCTCTCCCCACTAAAAATTACACTCTGTGGTGGCTAATTTCAATTTTATTGCATCCGCTCTTGCCTATGAATAATTACACTTTTCCCCGGGCGGCCACCGCAGTAATATCACAACTGTGTTCGACTAACCTGCTCGTTTCAGGATTGCTTCCATTGATAATTCTTATCATCTACACCATCATTGGAGCATGGATCTTCTGGATGATCGAGGGAGGAAACGAGCGCGAGATGCTCATTGAGCAGCAGAAGGAGAGAGACGACCTGATTAGAGTGAGAACAAGTGGAAAGCGGGTGGAAAACAGAAATTGTTATAGAGAACTGTGTACAAGATCAACCAGCTTCAAATCAAGAGACAACGGAAGTTAATGACTGCTGATGAGGAGTACAACAGAACTGCCAAAGTGCTCACCACTTTCCAAGAGACTTTGGGAATTGTGCCGCCGGATTTGGAGAAGGATGTTCACTGGACATATCTTGGTTCCATCTTCTACTGCATGACGGTTTACACTACCATTGGTAAGTTACCGTTGATCAACTCAAATCGGAAGTCAATTTTCGAACATTTTCAGGATACGGAAACATTGTCCCTGGAACCGCATGGGGAAGATTCGCCACTATCCTCTACGCCTTCATCGGAATCCCACTCACAGTGCTCTGCTTGTATTGCCTTGGTACCTTGTTCGCCAAGATCTGTCAGTTCTTCTGGAAGTTGTTCTTGAAGTCCACTAGCAAGATTAACAAGAACTTGGGTCAGAAGGTGGGTGAGACACTAGAGTGTCAGTTCAAGATCGTGGTTTATAGATCTCGGAGGCTGCGGATAACATTGAGGAAGGAACTAATGTAAGTGTTTGGTTACTTCTAGAAGAACTATGACACATAATCTAAATTTTTAGGCCATCACCGCCAACACCGAAGGAACTGAAGAAGACGGTCTGCTCTCTTTCCCTATCTCCGGACTTCTTGTCGTCACCGTCATCTGGGTTATCTTCTGCGCTGTTCTCTTCGCTTTTCTGGAAGATTGGGACTTTGGAACTTCTCTCTACTTCACTCTCATTTCCTTCACCACTATCGGATTTGGAGATATCCTCCCATCTGACTACGACATCATGCCAATTGTGGGGATCCTTCTTTTGATCGGTCTTTCGTTGGTCTCAACTGTCATGACTCTCATTCAACAGCAGATTGAAGCATTGGCTACGGTAAGCTCCAAACACTCATGAATTCCCTAACTTCGTGGCATTTTAGTCCATGAAAGACAACATCGACCAGGACTACGCTCGCAATATGAATAGAGATGAAGATGATGAAGTTCTCGGAGGAGAGGAAGGTCAAGAAGGAGAGAAGAAGGGATTCAGTGCTGTGGTTGGCAAGATGAGCTGGCACAAGAGAGCCCTTTACTCACTTCTTCCGGAGAAGCAGAAGAAGCAGTTGGAGAAGCACTCAGAGAAGAAAATGGGAAGAAAAAGTGTCAAGATCCAGACGGATAACGATCTTTTGGAAGTGAGTTGGCTGGTTTTCTAATTAGTCGTTGTCAAAACACATTGTCTCTCACTGGCACTCATTTTAGACACTCATCCGGGAAGAAATTCTCAAGGCCGAGCTCAACAACGAAATGCACAAGTATACTGGCCCACGGTCCTCCTCCCAGCAGCCGAAGCTTGTGTATTCGGATGTTCGCGAGAAAGAAGTGCCGATTGAAGTGGTCCGAGTGGAGCATTTCAATCATGGAAGCGATGACTATTTGGAGCATGATATCTAAATTCGATGTTGTCAATTAGTTTTCATTTTTTGAGTCATTGGATAGTGTTACGATTAGTTACAGGCATACATAAACCAACAGAAAATGTCTCGATTCCGAGAGAAATCCCGAATTCCGCGTGCCACTAAACCTACCCCAACTAAAAAACGACAAGTTCACAAGTAGCCTTTCTCAATTTTTCTCAATTTTTTTCTCATTTTTTTTGTATCAACTGCCACGTCGATATTACCAGTTCTTTCTCATTTTCTCCTCTCCTTTCACGTCTTTATCTCGAATTTTTTCTTTTTTTTTTAATTTTTTCAAAAACTTTTTCCACCGCGAAAAAGACTTTTCTCTCATTTTTTCTCGCAATATTTACCTAAATAAATTGAAAACTGGAACATGGCGACTACAAAGTAGTCATTGATAACACAAGTGCGATGAACTGTACGAGACGCAGATAGTGATGAGAATAACGACAACAACGGCCACAGCGTGTTGATTACTACATCATACTCAAAATTTCGGCCAATTTCTCGGTTTCACGATAATTTTTGCCACTTTTCGAGGCGGAGTGTCAGTTTTCGAGCATTTCTCTTCTATTTTACACGAATTTCTTTTTTTTTTTTGTTGTAACTGTGCAGTTTCTCAGAGTAACAACATGTCCCGGCTGTTATCCGGCGTCAAGGTTTTGGAATTAGCCGGACTTGCGCCGGTACCACACTGCGGCCTGTTGCTGGCAGATTTTGGAGCAGATGTGACTGTTATTGATAAGGTAACCACGGTTTTTCGTGTTTTGTAATCTCTGCAAGTTTCAGAAACATCCCGTAGTTGAGCAACGCATGAATCGAGGAAAAACCATGCAAGAATTTGATCTGAGAAACTCGGATGACTTGAAAAAGGTAATTCTCATGTTTTTACAACATCCCAAATCGGTTTTCAGGTTCGTGAACTCTGCAAAACCAGCGATGTACTCCTCGACCCATATCGGCCGGGAACTCTGGAGAAAATGGGATTGGATCCTTTGTCATTGTGGAAAGATAACAAAGGGTTGATTATTTGTCGGATTAGCGGATATGGTCAAAGTGGGAGAATGAGTCAAGAAGCTGGGCACGACATCAATTACGTGGCGATGAGTGGTAGGTTATTGTATTTGATTTTTAAAAAAACCCCCCGAATTTTTTTCTTTTCAAGGAATGATGCCAACCTTCGCCGGAGTAGAATCTTCCCGTCCTTGGCCCCCAGTGAACATGCTTGCCGACTTTGCTGGTGGCGGTCTATCCGCTGCATTTGGAATCGTCTCAGCTATCCACGCAAGAACTCACAACGGCGGCAAAGGTTGCGTTCTGGACTGTTCCATGACGGAAGGTGTTGCCTACTTGGCATCTTTCATCCAGCACTATTACGATCAGTCTCACTTGTTTACTGACAAGTACGCAGCATTTACTGGAGAGTGTCCTATTTATCGGTGGGTGCTAGTTTGTAATGCATAGAAGAATTTTTTTTCCAGAACATACAAAACTAAAGATGGGAAGTTTGTGGCAGTGGGGCCTTTAGAGCCAAAGTTCCATCAGGCGATGTTCGAAGTGTTGGATGTAGATGGAAGTGATTTGTTCGAGAATCCGGAACGTGTTGTGAAAGTTCTAGAGGATACATTCCGCCAGAAGACTCGTGATGAATGGGCAAGCATTTTTGAAGGTTTGTTGGCATCTTTTTTCCCTATCTTCATTTCATATTCCAGGAAAAGACTGTTGCGTGACTCCGGTGCTTGATATTCATGAGGTCGGCACGTACGGCCAACATCTCGACCGTCAAAACTTCACGAAAAGTGACAAATTCGGAGGAACCTGGATAGCAAAACCCTCTCCCAGAGTGCAGACAATCGACGACCTGACGGCAGCGCGGTCTAAACTGTGAATCTGTGAAAAAATGAATTGTAATCTCCTCCCGTTCAATTGTTTATTCTCTTTTTGCGTCCAAGCTTCTTCTTTCGGATTTCTGTTTGTATAAAGCATAAAACGTAAGCCAAAGGACATCTGTGGGGGTAGGGGAGTAAACTTTCGACTGAGTCCCTGATTTCCATTTTCACATCTCTCCCAGTGCCTTCCCGTTTCAAACACTTCATTAATTCTGCCAACAATGTGACAGCCCTCCAAAAAGAGGGAGAGCGAAGCGCCCATCGTGCTTGTATCTGCGCAAAAAAGATGGAAATGGGCGACGGGCAAGATTGTAGTGGCGGAGAAGGGGGGCCATTTCGTTTTGGTCCATGGGCATACATACACAAATTTGCCGGGGCCCCGGCCCCCCCCCCCTCCGTTTCATCCCGTCAGTCCGTCACTCTCTCCTCTCGCTCGCTTTTCTTCCCGAATATTGATCTTGTCTCTTCCCCGCGAGCTTCTTCTTCTTCTTCTTCTTCTCCTTCTTCTCCTTCGCCGTCTTCTTCTTCTTGTCCCGCTCCATCTTGCTTCTCTATGAATTGTGCAGTGGCGGAGGGGGGCCGCAAGTCGGCAGGAGGGACCCCGCTATTTTCTCCGATTGCCGTCCGCTGCGGCCTCGTTTTCTTCGCCTTCGCCTCCTGGCCGCTTACTACTCCGGAACGCTGCGTCTCGACGTCTCACACAGTGTGTCCTCCGCGGGTGGTAGTTTTGATTTCCTCGAGAGTTACGCTCCCAAAGTCAGTTGTTGTTCCCGCCAGAAGCCTCTGTTTTTACTTTTCTCTGATGTTCTTTCTAGTGTTCATATCTCCTATCGATCAGTGCATACCAACGATTTTTGGTTTTGATGTTTAGCTTTTGATTTTCATAGAGATCGTGGGAATCTAGATGTAGTATAAAGAAAAGGAAAAATGTTATATCATAACTTTTTCCATTCTCCGCATTCATCCAGCTCAGCAAGCAAACAAACATAAATAATATCCAGCAGCGTCATCTTCAAGCCGTTCTCCTCTCCTTCCACATGTTTTCCCTCCTCCCCTCCCACTCGGCAGCTAGAAAAGGGACCTAGTGGCTTGATTGAGAAAAAGAAGACACTTTTTCTTCTTTTTTCGCTCCGTTTTCCCCTCCTCCGATTGAATTTTATTCTTCTTTCCCTCCCTGCCGCTCCCCTTAAAGTAACGGCAAAGGTAGGGGTAGGGCATACACACACACACAAAACAAAAAGGAAAAGAGAAATTTGACAAAAATTTCGGAAAAGTCGACCTGTGTGCATCTCCTCACTGTTTGTGCGTCCCTTCCGCCCCATTCTTGTGTTTGCTGAGTAAGCCGAGCTGCTTCTCGAGACATAAGAAAGTGTGGCGGGGTGGGGAGGAGACGGGGGCAGATGAAGAAACTACACTAAAATTTCTGCGAAATTAGTTAGCAAGGTTAGCCAGTTGTCTGTCAGTTGGTTTGCTTTTCCTTTTCCTTCTCCTTTTCCCAGCCCAGTTCAGTGCATTGCGGCCGCGCGAGTTACCCCCAAATTTGGCTCGCTCCGCTTCCAAAATGCGCCCCTCCTTCTCCTCTTTCGTGCATTTGAACAGGCGGCCCGGGGCACTAGCTTTGGTTCAACCTTACGCCACTCCCACCCATAATTGATTCACTCCCTATGTCTCCTCTCTCTCTCTCCAACGGCCCCCATTTCATAACCTCAATCTCAACTCTTTCCACTTTCACTTTATTGTCCGAACTCCCAACCACATCATTTTTCCAGGAGGCAAACATGGTTGATCTCAAGCAACAACTCCAGTGGATTGACTACTTGGGTGTGGTGGCCGTCTGGCTGTGCTTCTTCGGAGCCATCCTCGTCATCTCCATCACCTGCATCCTGTGGTGCTGCGTTTCGAAGGACGACGATCCGACGGTGTTTGCCAAGGTTTGCTTTTGAAAAAAATTTAGAGAAACTTCTTGTGTGTGCCCTTGGTAGATCAGTGACGTCAGAGTCTCTGGGGACGGAGGAAACTTGGGAAACTGGGGAAAGATGAGGGGAATGGGATAGGATGCAGATATAGATATCATTGGTTAGGAACAGCTGACTAGACACGAACGTTTCGGACTAATGGGTCTTCCTCCAAACACCTCTTATTCCCCATGTCTTCCTCTTGCACCAAATTGAAATGCTCTTCCGCTTTATACAATGACGTCAATGGGATCGCGGAATAGTGGGAGAGATGAAGAGAGCGACGCGACACTATAGACTGCTTGTAATTTGTTTGGAGAAGCTTTTCATTGCGCGGAGAAGAGCTGGAGTTCAAAGGGAAATTGCATTTTTATTTGTGTGGCATGGGGGGAGAAGGCGGATTAGGCTAATAAGTTGTTACGGGGTGGTTGGAAAGGGAAATGAGTGGATGGGAAAGAGTTGGAAAGAGATTATGGGGAAAAATTAAAAGGGAAAAGAGATTGGAAAGCAATACGCCCCAGTATGAGTCAAATCCAATTGCGCCCCAGAAAAAACGTCATTTTTTTTCAAAACCAAGCAAAAAACGCAAAAAATCATTGGTTATCGGAAATCGCTGGATTTCCAGCTATCTATCTCTCAGATCTCGAGGGCATCGCAAATCTTTTCAATTTTGAGAAAAACCAATATCGAAAAGTTTCACATTTTTGATTTTTAATATCATTTTTTCAGTACGGATTCGGACCGCAACCACGCATCCCATCTCAAAGGTCGGCTGCTCAAGAGGCCAAGGCTGAATAACTTTGCCCACTCCTCTCTTCCTAACACCACACCTACATAGCAAATGACTCGTTTTTTTCTCTAATAGTAGTAACCCAATAACTTATGTTTTTGGTAGGTCTAACTTTTATCTTTCGGTTTTTAGATATCATAGCCCAATTTGCGTTCAATGTCTTATTATGAAAGTTTCAGATCCAAATTGGAGGTCGAGAAAGATTTTTAAATCTTTACACGTACAAGATCGAAGCAACGTAATTGGTTTACACTCGCCCTCTTCCCTCCTCATTCCCCATTTCCGTTACGCAGCAGCAGCAGCAGCTCTACAACAAAAAATCATCTCTCTTTCTACTTTTTTGGTACCTTGATAGTGTTTTTTGTCTCGTTAACCCCCTTGTCCCCCCACTTATAATAGTCTTGCTGGTTCACTTTACTTTTTCTCCCCCCATCTTTTGCTTTTTCCAAAAATAATAAAGTCGCCAACAGAAACGAAAAGAAAAGACAAAAGGCTTCCAAAGGCCATAGCAACTTGGGGGAAAAGGTCGTCATGGGAGATGCGCTTGCGGGGTGGCAGGGTGAATACGAAACGCGATGAGCACTTTGGGTTTTCTCCTTTCTGTAGTTTTTTTTGGCTTGCGGAAACAGAAAATGTCGCAGCGAAGGTCAAGAGGTGCAAGGGATACTGCTAAGGATATCATTCTTGGAGTTGCGTAAGTCAAATAGTTTTGTTTACATTTTGAGAAAAAATAAAGGGCAGCTAACCTCTAGGTAAAAAATAAACATATACTGGGTGCAGAGGTTGTTTGTGAACTTTGGGCTTCTGATCTCTTTCCAGAAATCTGAAAAAAAGGTTCCTACTTTTCAGTCCCTCTGGACAAGGACCTAAACAACCAAAAGAAGGATTTGCTGTCACACCAAAGGTACTGTGCGATATCTACTTTTTGGTTTTCCCATCTTGCATCTCCTCTCCCTTGATCATGTTTGTCAAAAGTTCAGACACAGAATCGTTCCATCTCTTACGACCCACCGGTGGTCCCTCGACGGGTTGTTGTTACCAGGAAAGCCAGTCAGACTGCAGTGAATTTTTCAAACTTTTCAGTTGTTTTCTCTCACCCCACCTATCCAGTTTGAGAATTCCCTTTTCCTTCCCTAGAAATTAGTCTCTTGCACATTGTCAACTACCCTTTTCACAGACCGCTGAAAGGCCACCAAGGACTGCTGATGATGGGGCACTGCTCAGGTTGCAGAGCCAATTGGCTCAAATGCAACAGCAGAATAGGGATTTGGCGACAGCGGAGAAGGTAAAATGTGATAAAACATGTCTGTTTGCATGTGATGAAACGCTGTGACACCAAGTGAAAAGTAGAACAAATTCAGGCCGCTCGGAAGCGTCTTGAGCAAAACCAAGATGCTCTACAACGCCGTCTCCAGAATTCGGAGTCTTCCGGGCTTCAGTCGAGGGATCTTGATGATGTTCGACGGCAGATGAACAGCATGGATGCTAAGGTGGCCTAGATCTAAAAGTTTCCCTTGAACAAGTAGATTTTAGCTCATGATGATGAACAATGACATTTCCGGTCTTCGGAACTCTGTCGACCGTCAAGTCACTGATCTCATGCATATCAACAATGAGATGAAGAGTAGGCCTGTAGTTGACCCATCCAAGATATCCAGTGCAAACTCACAACTTGACTCGAAACTGCGGGATATGCACAACCAGGTTATGGATCTGCAGAAGAATCTGAATAGGGAGCAAAGGGATCGGGAGAAGGAGACGAAGACGGCAAATGATGGGATTCAACGTCTTCAAGACATCATTCGTCAGCAGGACTTGGCGAGACAGGATATCATGACCAATTTGTCAAAGAAAGGTGATGTGGATAAGGTACCGGCTACAGAAAGTACCGTTTCTTCAAGTTCATTCTTAGGAAAAGCTCAATGAAGAAACCCGCCGGTTGAATGATAAGATCAACTTGATAACCGCTGAAGTCACTCGGAAAATGACCGAAAACCAACAAAGGACGAAGGATGATTTGAATTCTCGAATTTCAGTTCTTGAAAACGTACGTAGGCAGTAACCAATTTGTAACTGGATACTAGGTGTCGAATCTCAAATTTGTTCTCCATTTTCAGATGATACGTGCCCAAACTGAAAGAATTGTGGAAAACGAGAAGGACATGAGACAGAACTACGAGTCACGACTTGCAGAGGTGACAGGGCAGTTGGATGTGGCTATGAAACAAATTTCGGTAGGGGAAGGGGTCTAGGGAAAGCATAAAAGTTTTTGGATGTTCAGAGTGAAAAGGCAAAACAGAAAGAAAGATTTCAAAAGGTGAATGAGGCTCTGGCAGCTTTGGAGCATCACTTGGAACTTGGGAATAATAAGATCGACAAGCTGATGAATTCTGAGATTCAAGCAAGGTACGACAAGGCTATGTGTAGTACTTTTTACCTCTATTTTTCAGGAAACTCCACGAAAAGGGACTTCTGACCAAAATGACAGATATTGAGGACAAATTGAATAACTATGTCGGTGGAATGAACAAGTCAATTGACGAGATGAAGAATGGAAATAGCAATGTGAAAATGCCAGCGTTGGATACAGATGCGGTATGTTTCTGTTCATTTTTTCCAATTTATATTCCTATTTCAGCTCCGCCGAGAAATGGAAGCTATAGCCGCTGATAAGAACAAGTTGAGCATGGAAGGCTTGCTGAAACTTGAAGAAAAGATGAGTAGAGTGCAGAATGGATTCCATCATGACCGCAAGGAGATGAATCAAAGATTGACTGATTTGGGAGATGGGGAACATGTTAACAAGTGGGCTTGGCTTGCATTTTCATTTTAACATGTGAGACTTCAGAATACGAGCTCAACTCAACAAAATGGATGCTCTGCAGGAAGACATGGAGAAGGCGCAGGATAGGATCAGGGATAAAGTGGAACGACAGATTCCGCAAGATGTAAACGTCCTTGTTTATTAGTTTGACCTAATTTTTTTCAGTTGAACGAGTTATCAGCCAAGGCGGACAATATCAAGCACCAACTGAACACTCGTCTTGACAATGAAGAGGAGGAACGGTACTTGGCAATTAAGGAACTTCAAGATGCGTTCTCACAACTCCAACAAGGACATTATGGAGGTGGCAAGTCGGCCGCTGCGGCAACTGATCCGCAATTGAAACGAGACGTTGAGGAGAGCAAGATAGCTATCAAGAAGTTGGCAGAGTCTGTGACTACTGTGAAGAACGTGCTGGATAAGAAGATCACTGATGAAATCAAGCGGGTATGCATAATAGCGGTTATCGGCCATTCTGAGTTTTCTATTTCCAGAGGGAAGATGATGTTTCGACGTTGAGACGGCAAATGGGAAGCTGAATGTATTAGCAGATACTCAAATCTTCCAATGTATACCTGAAGTCCTCATAATTCAACATTCCAATTTTCAAATTATAGTTTTCTTAATAAATCCATCATTTGCACAGAACCTTTATCACTATCACATTGATATAAAAGTTGTTTACCGACAGCTGCCCAACAAGCTTTTTCTCGAAACTTCATTAGTATCTCCAAGGCAGCGAGACATAGACGGCTTTATATCAACAGCTTGGAGCTTTATAGTCGCCAAAAAGTTGGGAGTTGGAGTCACTCGCAAACTTTTCAGAGATTTTCTGAGTATGTTCATATTTCCTCAGAAAAGGAGCATTTACCCACACGGATTAAGTGCTCATCTCCTATTGTACATGTGGCGGATTTGCGCAGAGGGCGTGATACTCACACAAAAGATGCATTTATTCACTACTTTTTTAAAATTTCCTCTCGTCTCTTCCCAAGTAACCGTGCCACCCGAATTCTGTATTCTGTCATTTCTTTTCCGACAAAATGCTGAATTTTTGAGTTATTAGATGATTCATCCAGCCTGACGGCTCTGTAATTTTCTCCAACCTATCAATTTTTCCTTGTTTTTCCATTTTCTATCCGTTCTGTCGAGTGGAAGGTGGTCATTTTCTTATTTTCACCACATTTGAAAACACAAAATTCTGTGAAAAATACTCCCCTAACTATCAATTCTGTCAAGCGTGGGATTCTCAGCGGAAAGCTCCCCACGCGCCAGTTTTGAGCTCTCAGCGAGAAATGCACGTCGCGATATGCTCTTATTTTATATTTTGGATTTTCATTCCTATTATGAAATCTTTTCAGTGACAATGACCGACCAAGCTGAAAATACTGCGCTGAAACGTCAAATCTACGAGAACTGTGTCTTGCGAGACAGCGAAGCACTTGTTGTCAACTACCTGCGTCAGTACAGACGTGAGTAACATGAGAATCTTATCAGTCGATAGGGATCGTTTCAGACAAAGTCTTCGTCTGCAAGTTTTGTGAAACAGACTGGAACACAGCTAAGGAATACTTTGATCACTTGCCGTGTGAAGAGTTTGAAGACAATGCGGCAAATAAGAAAGCGGTTAGTTTGAATTATTCCTCGAGTTTTTTGGAACATCCGGTTTTCAGTTGTCATCTGCAAGTCTTGAAGCAAAATGGAAAGAGCTGTACAACAAATTCCGTGACCACTATCAAGCAATTGTAGATGGGAAAGCACCTTTCCGCGCAGTTCCATACTGCACTTGTGAGGTCTTCAGAGACCGACAGGATTGTCAGTGTATGGCAGAGAAGCGTGGTGAAGCGTATAAGGTTGGTAGCACCTCGAAGTTTCAATATTCTGTATTTTTTGTTCCAGGAGTTTATCACTCTGCCTAGCGCACAAATGCTTGTTGTTTATCAACATTACATCAGTGCGAAGCATGACGAACTTTTGGAAGGGATCATTAATGAGCACAACTCTTGTACTTCTATTCTCAACCAGACATGTCAGGGAGCGCATTCGGGGAATACGCCAGAGTCGTTGGAGCAAAGGACACTGGACAGAATTGGAGAAATGGAAAGAGACTTGGAGAAGAAGTATCGGCAATTTCTCGCAGCAACCGATACAATGATCAAAAAGGACATTGAGATCATAAAGCTCCGTGGAAGACGACGATTCGAACCAAGAACTTTGACGACACAAGGCATAGATGTGATCACGGAAGGAATCCTCCAAGAACTCAAATGTGCCACATTTCTGGCTCAATCTTGGGGAGATTACACATCCCCTCGTGTCACAAATGCAGCTCTACACCAAATTCAACGTGGCTTGGAATTCACTAACACTCAAGACGTCCTGGAAGCCAGTGAATTCTTTGACACGGCACGGGACTGTCTGGATAGGACAAGCGTCTATTTCGCAATAATGGCAAAGTTCATTTTTCTGAATGAGGAGTGGAATGATGCGACTATCACAAAGGATTCCAATCGACTGGTCCGGCAGGCATTGTGGGTGGATACAATGGAGTTGGTGGAAGAGTTTGAGAACACGTGGAGTTCTCATGTGTTCCGAGGAGAAGCTGTTCTTCAAGAAGCCACGGTTTTCTTGGGGACCATGGAAGACCAACAGAGCCCAGAGCTGTCATCTGCTCTTTCTGTCTCTGTGGATGCAAGTCGCAAGGAATCAGGGAAAGCAAGTGATTTGATGGATCGAATGCGAGAGACCGCGACGAACAAGGACTGGGATCTGATGGGGAGTGACATTTTCGACAGAGCAGTTCAAGTACTCAAAAATCCGGAAATGCCAATGTATAATGTTGAGGAAATGCTGAGAGAGTTTGACATTTCCTAATTCCCAGTTTCTAAACCCTCTTTCCATATTTTTTCGAATCATTAATAAATGCACATAATCAGTGACCAAGTTCTTCACCTATTTCTAGTTTGTGAGGTAGACACGGAAGGCCGCTCCTACAGACGTCACAATGTCTCATTTGTTTTGAAGGTGCGCTTCAGAGCTTTTTATAACGGACAGATGTGTATGTCATTAACTTTTTTCGTCTCTCTTTTTTCTCTCGAAATTCATTTCAATTCAATGCATAGAAATTATACCTGGAGACTTCGTCGACTGTCTTATTTGATTGGAGAGGAGCTGGTAGATGAGGAATTGTTCTCGGACCAGGATGACACGATGAATATTGTTTGTCAAGTTTGCACAATGATAGTCGGATTGTGGTCTGTTTTCTATTTCATTTCGTTTTTGGAAAAACGAAGAGCTGATGGTAGAGTAAGTTTGCCAATTACACCAGAACCAGAAGTTCCTTTTCATTTTTTAGTCTTCAAGTCAAAAAATATCCGATATTCTAACCGGAGTACTGGTTATTCCCAGCTTCTCATGTTTCCTCTTGACAATAAATGTGATTGTTGAGAATCTGTGAGAAAAAACCAACCACTGTTTCTGAAATACAGTCAGTTTTTCAGATCTGACTCTTACTTATTGAACTCTAAAACAAAATTGGAATCTCCAGCTTACGCAACACTTATGGGTGTTTTCACGGCTGTATTTTCATTCGTCACATTTACACTGTCAAATTTTCTATTCCTGATATTCGTTTTAACAATGTCGTCGTTGATTAATGTCCTGGTAATGTTTCTGGCTATTCATAGATTCCTCTTGCTATTTCATGTGAAATATGCACAATCCAAGTAAGTTCTTGTGAACTTTACCGGATAGAACAAGGTTATTTCCATTTTACAGAAGACACACAAGGCTCGCTCTTCTCTTCGCTTGCGTCATTACACTGGTTCACAAAATCTCCCTCAGCTGCTACTTGTGTAAGTGTTCCCAACCTTCTGACATTGACCTCATTGTTCCCTGTTCAGTTTACGCAACATACGAAGATCACTATGGTTTTGAACCGAAGCACAGTGGGAGTATAGCGTTCATACATATTGTTGCTAATTACGCCAGCTTGTTGAGTGCTTGCCTTGTGTTCATTATTTATGGGTGCTTGTTCTATAATTTAATCAAGAAGCATTGGAATGTGCAGTTCAAACGGCCAGAAACAACATTCATCTGGGAAGGGGTTCCGTACTTGTTGGGGAAGGTTTGAGATTTCTGAATCATCCAATTGGAACTCAGATTTACAGATATTTATCTTTTACAATACAGTAACGTTTGAATACAAGTCGAATTTCATGGAATTTCACCAAAACAACGAGATGCGATCAGCTGTCATCACAACTGCTATTCTCCAGTTCTCATTCTTCTGCAACAGCCCACTCGGCAAAGTATTGGGGGAAATCATGAAAAGACACAGTCAAGTTGTGGTAAACCCATCTACTGGGGTTCAAGATGATAGCACCCAGACACAATAAAGATAAAGACAATTCTTCAACGTTTTGATTATGATTTCATATTAGCACCTTCATCTCTTTTAAGCGCTGCCATATTTTGTAGTGATATCTCGAAAGCTGATTATACTGAATTCCTGATTTCTCGAACTAATTTCTCAGAAAGCAGCTGATTTATTGCAGTTGTTTCGTGAGTGGAAAACAGATATCATTCATCAAATCATTTTCTAAAAGTTTTGTTTGAGAACATGGTTTTTGGAACCAGTGCTAGAACAAACCTCGGATTTGTAGAAGGCTGGATGCATAATGAAACAACTGTCAGTGATATGGTGAGTAAGATGATTTCAACCCTAGCAATCAGAATTTTTTGAGGATGACTGGAGCTGTTCTATGACTATCTTCTGCCATTTCGTTGTTACGATGATGACACCGCTGTACTATAAGGAATTTCTCAAACACAGGAAGCTCAACTATTTTGTGAGTCTTTATATTGAGGATTTCCGTGGGAATTTGGGTTTCAGCCTCAAGGTCGGAAATTCCTGGATCAAATCTGTTTCCTGCTTCTATTCCCAAGCATTTTCTCAACACTGAAGGTTTATTGTTTTGCAATTGAGTTCATGTTTGTTGGATTTTTTCCCTAGAATCAGAAAACAGTAAATTTTCAGTGTGGACAATCCAATTCCAAGAACTTCGTTTGTCAAACTTGATGTCTTCATAAAATCTATTCAGTGGCTCGTTGTTTTCAACATGGGCTGCTTGAGTGCATTCAACAAGACCTTCATCGTGTATTTCCTTATGTTTTTCTCAAGCTCCTTGAAATTCTTTATTCTTTATCTGGCGATTCAGAGGTTCATTATCATTTTCTTTCCCAAAATATCCCACTTTTTTATCAACCCGTGAGATCTTTGAATTCAAGCTATTTATTTCTTACGATTCTTTTTTTCAGATGGGTCCTAAGGTTTTTCATAGCTTTGGCCTGGATTATTGCTTCCTTCTACAAGCTTGTAGCTTGGGCTGCCATGTACTACTGTCTAACGAGAGAGGCTCCTGACACAATGATCAAACAATACAATTTCGTGAACAACGTGGCGTTTGCTTCTTTGGCACTGGCAGCATTGCTCTATTTTGCTATTTTCATGCACTTCTTCAAAATACCAAGACTCAACAAATGGAACCGACCGGAAGTTGCATTACTTTACGAAGGAATTCCATTGCTGATAGTGAACGTGAGTGAGACAGTCAGCACTGAATTCACTCTCCCGAGTGGTTCCAGGCTATCACCTTATCCTTTCTCACTGTCGACCTAAAGACTACCGGTTTTCACCCGCGCTACTTCAATTATGAAATGAGAAGTTCAGTAATCACAACTGCCATGATTCAGTTCACCTATGTTTTCAATTTTCAAAAACTCATAGGTTACTACCATTACTTGAAGGACGTTGAGCTGAAGGTGTTCATTACTGGAGCTTCTGTTTCGCCAATTTTACCTTTAACTAGCGACACAACTATCAGATATCGAATTTCGTCATAAATCCTCTATGAGCTCCATGTCAGAAAAAAAAAACCATATTTTATTCCACGTATCCTCACTTTATTATCATAAACGCTGTTTATTACCAATTCTTGTCCCACATGCCCTCCCCATCTACAAACACAGCGGCGCCCGGCACATATTCCACCTGTTTATCATTTTCCAAGCCTCATAGGTCCCTTTCCAAAAACACGAAATGGACGCTCAGCTGAAACCGAAAGTTGTACCCTGTTTATACTTTTATCTAAAAAATGATTCAAGAATACGGGAAAAAGAAAAAATGCAAGGAATTATTGCCGAGAAAGGTTATAATACACTAACGACCCAAACGCTTGCTGCTTTCTGAAGTGTCTGAGAATTGCTTGATAGATACGGGGAGCGGCTGCCTGGAAGATATTATCCCCTTGTGGTTTCCAGCTCATTGGGCTACCTGCTCCAGCTTGAACAGTGGGGAGAAGAAATGTTTCAGTCCCGGGTACTTCTTCTGCAGATCCCATCCCAACTGCAGCGTCTTGAAGAGCTTCTCTACAAACTCGTCCATCGTCTCTGGCTCTTTGGTGAGCACGAACTTCTCCTGATTTCCTTCTGGCTGTCTCCAGTTGTCCTAGGCAACACGATATACATTTTGAAGGCGCTAGTTATCACTTACCAGTCCGTGCAGCGGATCTCCTTTGATAACCTCCAAGCACATGTTTTGAAGAGACTTCATGTCGTTATCAATCGATATCACGGGGAGCTGAGTGAACGAGACGAATGGCAGGAATGGTCGAGCAGTTCTCACATGAATCGTAAAATCTGCGATGAGGCACCTTTTTATTGAGCTCCTCTCATGGGCGCTGTGGACCGGGACGTGCAAATAACATGTTGGACAGGGAAAAGAAAGAAATTTATGATTTCAGCGTATGGATTGAGTTGGCAACGCATGACAAGGAAGGGAAATTTATGAACTTTACTTTTTTTGTCGAATAAAACCGAATCAAAGCTTTTCGAGCTGAAGAAAGAAAACCGAACAAAAATGAGCCACCTCGCAAAAATCAGCGAAGCGTTTCTATCATGCACCACGTGAAGACGGGAATTTCATGTAAACAATTCCAAAAGTGCGCAGCGAAAGTTCGAAATTTTGATGTCTAGTCCAGGTTGTTATGTCTTTGAGAGAACTCTAAAACAGCTGCATAGCATGACATTGTGAATTTTTTGCAAATATTTATTGGTTAACGGAATTAACAAGATCCTGAAAAGGAGTCAGTTGAGGTAGTGGAAATTTAACAGAGGCAGTCAAGTAAAACCAAAATTATCAAAATCTTCAACGATTGGAGCAAATCGTTCAATTGGTCTTGCGTTGTTTCGCCAGTTGCACTCGGTGAGCGGCCGTCTTTGAGCAGAAGGCCTTGAAGATGAAGTACTGCACAATGGAGTCTGCAAAGTTAGTCTGTGTTATCAGTAAGTGATAAGTGAGCTACTCACGAATCAGGTACAACCCAGTTATCATCAGCAAGTGAAGCGGATTAGGATTTTTGTCCTTACATACAATTGATCGATTGATGTAGGTGACGAAGTCAAGCTTTTTGATACGGTAGTCGATGAAAAGCAGGAAGAGACTCAGAATGAAGAGGAAGAGACGGACGTAGACGATGATCTTCTGGAATCGTGGGATTTATAGTATTTTGAAAGTGTTAGTTTTACTCACCGAGACCAGCTTCACAGACACCATGTTGACTTGTTTGGATAGAATAACGAAATAATGAGATATATCTGATATAAAATTCATTCCGAAGCAACACCAGAGGAAACAATAAAAAGGGCGGGGTTACATAATCGGTAACGTGCTTCTCTTACAGCTAAAAGCTGAAATTGAGGTGAAGGGGGTGAGCGTTTGATACAGCGATTTGAGGACAACATCGTACCAGAGGGACAACCATTAATCCATACAGATCCTGTGAATCGATCACGACGTGCTCCAGTTGCAGAAGGTCGCAGTTGTAGAGTTGTAGAACGTGAAATAAGCTGAAACTTATTCAATTTCCAAACTTCATATTAAAAAAATGTCGCGGAAGATCAATGTCAAGTAGCGATCCTCCAATATGTTCAGTATTTTTCAAATATTCCGTTTAGGTCAGTCCCCGTGAACAGAAATTGGTCGGCATTTCTCTCAGGAACAGTAGGACGGATAAGAGGATTATTCCTCCGAACAGGTGGTGTCCCGAACACCTTAATTGGCGGTATTCGCTCGGTTTCCATGCTCCAAATTGAAAGGGTCCAGTTGCCGACAGCCAGCCGCACAGATTCGAACGTACTCTCCATCTGCATATATTCTCCATATATTCCCTTCACCACTTCCATCACCCTTGCCAAAGTCTCGATGCTCTTATTTTTGTTAAAACGTTGATCAGTAAGCCAAGACGTTGCGTTTTCCCCAATCCGGATGTGTGGGCTTACTGGCGGTTTGTGTTTCGTCGTAGCAAACACACAGGAAGTGTCCGTGTTTCCCGTTGCGACTTCTTCTTTTTCAAATTGAAATGTTCTTTCACCGTTTTCGGTCAGAGACACCCCGAGAGAGTGACGTTCTCACCTCTCGATCCAACCTCTTGGCCCGACCAACCCATTGACGTCAAACTGGACCAAATCTCGAAAAAGCCTCTCCCAAATGTGTACAACAATTCTGGGTGAATCCCGTGTTGATCCTGACACTCATCCGCTCTTCTTTTGATTTGGCGTAGTTTCAAAAAGCGGATATCACTATTTGCTTTTCGTAGGCTCCGCCCATTTAATTAAGCGGCAAAAACGGTTGCTGGATCTCGTGATGTGAAACGCATCGGTAATGAATAGAAATGAGGAGCCATTGGCAACATTTGCATTCATTGGAAGCGTTTTGGTGGTAGAATAGTGGATTAGGCACCTAATTGGAAAAACATGAATTATGAGGTCGGAGGCCAAAAAATGGTTCCTAAAAACCTAATCATCTTGTGGTTTTTTTCGCAACACCCTAACCGCTTAGATAGTGGAATTTTCGATTAGGTGCGTAATTGGAAAAACATAAACAATGAGGTTCTCGGTCCCAAAAATGCTCTGATGACATGAATTTGATGAGTCACTGGCATCATATTGGTGGTTGATCAGAGCAAGGGACTGACTAGATTATCAGCCCTTACAAGAGATTAAGATGCGTTATCTGTAAAACCTGGACTTCCCTTGGCACTAGCGCCAAAAG
>LR539198.1:0-36866 GCA_900536315.3 Caenorhabditis becei
CCGGGCCGGGCCGGGCCGGGCCGGCCCAAAACGCATGTCTGTCCGAGCAGCATGACGTCATGACGAGAGAGTGCATGGTGATTGGAGAGACACAGAGAAAAAGTCAAGTGTCAAATTTCACTTGGACCACTCTGGACAGTAACTACATACATAACAAGATTTTCAAAATCTCAAAAAATACTCTTCAAAAATTTTTTTAATTTTTTCAAAAAAAGTCATTGAAAAAAAATTTTCAACATTTTTAGACTTGGAAAAATTAGGAAAATTCCGGAAAATTTTAGGAAAAATGGGAAAAATTGAAAACAAATTTCTAGATTTTTCCAGATTTTTCATTGAATCTTTCTGATTTTTTCCGTCAATTTTGTGAATTTTGATTTTGAAAAAATTACAAAAAGTTCTGAAAAATGGGCATGAATAAATAAAAAAATATTTATTTGATTTAAAAAAAAATAATTTTAATTTTAAAAAAGTTTCTTCTTCAATTAGTTTATTAGTCCTTGTGACGCTTGTGAACAACTTTTCCTGAAAAAAAACATTGAAAAAAAAATTAAAATTTTTAATTTTTTCAAATTACAATTTCCAGTAAAAAAATAACCAAAACAATTCTAAACTTTTAAATTTTTTTTTCAAAAATTTAAAATTATATTTCATCCATTTTTCACCTTTTTCTGCTCTGAATCATGCCGAATACCCATAAATATACAATTTTACCTGAAAATCAATTTTTTTTCTGAATTTTCCATTTTTTTTTAACTTACCCTATTATAAAAATTGCCAACATCGAGCCACAAGTGATCTTAAAATTGAAAAAAAATTATTTAAAATGAGATAAATATGTGTTCTTGCAGGATCCATTCTAAAAAAAATTTTCATTCTTATCGTCAACCTCTGCACCAAACTCTTCTCTATTTTCAGCTTCAGCTTTGTCGACTGGCTCCTTAGGTCTCTACTCTTCCGTGTACTTTTCAATTCGACAGTCTCCGCCAACGAACAAATGTTTCACGAGATCGAAACTAAACTAAAATGAACACTTATCAACATATAAAAGTTGTAAAAAATTGCAAAAACTCAAAGGACTTTTTTATTTTTCAAAAGTCCGCTAAGTTAGACCAGAGCCCAAAATCTGGGTTTTTCAAAAATTGTTCTATAAATTCCGAACTAATTTTTTTTTAATTCCCGGATTTTCAAATATTTTTCCAAACTCACCCTTTTTTTGGCCCTGTACATGAGACTTTCGTCGACAAAAATTGAAATTTAAACAAAAAAAATTTTTTTTGGTCCCCCATGTAGCTTCGATTGATGGGACTACCTGAAAATGTTTAATTTTTTTTTCAACCAAAAAAATTTTTTTTCTAAAACTCACTTTTCCATTATTTTTACCATTTATTTTTAGCATGAATAACTTTTTATTAATGAAAATAAAATAATTTTTAAAAATCAGCAAAACTTCAGAAAAATCAATAAATAATACATTGGAGTCACCTTCAGGCGACTAGAATTTTTGGTGGAATGAAAGGGGAAATGTGTCTTTCGGCCGAGTCTTTCAGCCGATAAGAAATGCACGATAACAAGAAGAAATAGTGTGCGGAAGAGTTGTTTGTGCTCACTAAATGTCTGTGTCTCTCGAAAGTTAGTGCTATTTCGTTTTTGAGAGGAGGCTGAAAATGCATTTTACGAGCGATACAGAAGAAGGGAGGGGTGCTCTTTTTGAAGCAGAAATTGAAAATTTGAGAATTGGAAAAAATTATCTGAAAATTTCTGAAAACGATTTTTTAAAAAATTTTTTTCAAGATAAAAATTCGAAAAATATTATTATTTTCTATTTTCAAAAATTTTTTTTTTTTTTAATCCATCAAAAAACCGAAAATAAAACAATTAATCGTAAAATGACTCACAAGATTTTGGTAATGATTACCGTTACAACTAAAAATTTCAAATTGGCGCGCACGATATATCGCAGCGAAAACTACAGTAAGACATGCATTTTTCAGTGATTTTGGGTTTTTTGGAGCTTTTTTGACTGGTTTTGAACCAATTTTCGTGAAAAAACACGGAAAAATGCACATCTTACTGTAGTTTTCGCTGCGAGATATCGTGCGCGCCAATTTGAAATTTTGAATGTTTCGAGATGAATTCGTTTCAACTTTTTTTCTGTTCCAAAAATAATACCTCAATTTTCCTATGGTCGGAAAATGAATTTTATGATTTTCTTGGATTCTAAAAATAATCCTAAAATTTTCTAAATTCTCTGAAAAAATGCGCGGATAGAGCAGCGCAAATTGCCTAACACCAAATAAAAAACACATTTTTTTTCTGGATACCAAATTTATTTTTCAAAAAAATAATAACAAATTGGAGGAAGTGCGTAACGTTGAGTGTGGCTTTTCATTTGGTGGACAATCGGTCTTCAGGCACGTGAATTGCTTGGTCTCTGAAAGTATGAATTTGTTTGAAAATTGAATGTTTTTTTTTCAACTAAAAAAAAATTTTCAAACACTCGTTTTTCCATTGTTTTTTTTAATTAAAAAAAATTTCAAAAATTAGCAAAACTTCAGAAAAATCTTCTGATGACCAGAATTTTTGGTTGAAAATCAACATACCAATCTCTGATCATTCTCCAATGTTTTCTCAGAAGACACTGTCAGAGAATTGCTCGAAGAAGCCACGGGCTCTTTTTCCCGACATTTTTAGCATTCGCGCTCCATTGCGAACGACAATGCGGCTCAAATTGCGCGAGATGTACCGGACTAAAAAGTACCGAAGTCCAGAATAATGTTTTATTAGGACCTGCGGAACGTATTTTTTCTTCGAAATTCATTAGGCCTTCCGAAATAGCCGTCAAAAAAATTATTTTAGGTAAAAAATTTTTGGCGCGAAATTCAAAGAGGGTCGGGAAAAAAACCCCGTGAGAAGCTCGCGGGGTATGGCTTTTCGGAGAGTAGCGTCAGATTGTTGACCAGAACCGTTTTCCCATCGAACAGTTGCTTCTCGCAGAATCCCTAAAGAAATAGTGTACTTCTGCTTTCTGAATCACTTTGATACCTCGATGGTCAATTTCTCGTAGACCTTGCTTACTGCTTCCCTTCCCACGACAGTCTCCAACGTGACATTTGATTGCAAGCTCCTGAACGTTGGTGTTCGACGAATTGACCGTTGACTGAGAAGCGGCGGTTCAATCGAATCTGGGAAATATGTTGATAACTGAATATCATTTTTTGAAATAAACATACTGTTGGAGCACCGGAATGAGTGCGAGCAATGCCTGAATCGTTGCGTTTGATACTGGCGTGTTTCTGAAAAAATTGTAGATTATTTCAGATTTTTAAAAATGGTTCTGAATTTAAAAAATTATGAATTCCTGGAATTTTTCCAACAAAAAAACTCACTTTTCAGATATCAAAACAAGAAATAGAAGGTCCTTTATTAAAAATCGGTGGAACTTTTCCCATTGGGAAAAGCAGCCCTCTTCGGAGGGCAAAATTTGGGGGAATGGAGGGAAAAACGAATGGGATGAGAGATGGGAAGGAGGGGAGGGTGCAGACGGTTGGAGGGGTGAGAGAGTGTGTGATTGGTGGAGGGAGCAGACAGTCGGAGACATGAAGCTGTTAGAGAGCACATGGTACTGAAGAGACGCAGAGAAGGGTCAAGTGTTAATCAACAGTATTATTTGCGTCCCGCTGCGAGTCACCTGGTGGGTCTCGCCACGAAAATGGTTTCTGACTGTAATACAGCTTCTGGACAAGGTTTTGGCACTTTTTCTGTGGAAAATGGATAAATTAAGGTGAATTCAATCATTTCCAACCAGATTTCACCAATTTCAAGCACGAAAACATGCATTTTTAGGGTATTTTGCCGCTTTTCACCAAAAACACTTCATTTTCACTAAAAATCGGTTAAACTTTTCTATATTTTTCATTGTATTTATCTGAATTTTACCGTCAGTTTTTTGGGTTTTTGTCTTTGAAAAAAAAATTTAAGAAATTCTGAAAATTAAAATTTTTATTTAGAAATTTGATAGAAAAAAGACAATTTAAAAAAAAAGAAAGAAAAATCGAAGATATCCAACAAAAGTAAAAATTGAAAGGATGAGAAGTAAAAAGGAGAACAGGTTATAAAATGCAAAAAAATGAGAAAGAAATGGGAAAATGGGAATTGGAATTATAAAAAACGAAATATTAAAATTTGAACTCAAAAAATAAAGCTGATTTTCAAGTTTTCTAAAATTGACTAATGTAAGAATTTGCAAAACAAACACCGGTTAAAAAGGGAACTATAAAAAAAACTTTAAGAAAAGGTTAATCATCGAGATTGATATGTTCGATGTCTGCGTTCATCGGTTGGACAACCTCGGTGACAGCTTCTGCAGCAGCTTGTCCTGCGACTTCTTCGTTGGCTTCATCCTCGCCATCATTCTGAAAATTGTTCATAGCTTGTGCTAGTCAGCCTATTTACTACATCTTCTTCCCCTTTTTCGTCTGGCTGGAGGTGTTCTGGCAGGTCATGCTCGTCGTCTTCATCCGCTAATTGAATCCGGATCGAAGAACTTGAATGCCGTCGACCTGAAAGAAATTAGATTATTTCTGATGGAGAAATCAAAATAGTACCTCATACAGCTCATCAGTCCCAGCGACCTTCACGCGCATTCTTTGGTCTTGGAACTAGATAACCCTCGTGGGCTTGTAGGCGACTAGCTTGGAGTCTGTGGAACGCTATAAAAATTTTAGGGTTGATTGTTTCGAAAAAAAATAAAACTCACGTTGCCGTCCAGTCGATCTTGTTTTCCACTTTGGTGACGAGCAATGGCACTCCGTCGTTTCCGGTTCTTGGTCGCTTAGTTGGTGGTGCCATTGTCAGATTCTGAAAATTAACATTTTTATTTAGTAACTTGATCGAAAAACGGTGTTTACACATTGGTACGTGCCAAAAAATTGCGCGCGGTTCAAATTTGAATTCTGTTCGCACCAAAAGGTGATCTTTGCCGGAAATGGTGCGTTTTTAGCAAAACAAACTATGAAAAGTGAATAAGAACAGAAGCAAAGCATTTTATGTAAAAATCACCCAAAATTTTGTTTTTTTTTTCTGAATTTTTCTTATTTTTCAGATTTTCACTCACTTTTTCAAAAATCGGCATTAAAAAATCAGGAACTTTATTAAAATCAATAACATCAGAGAAATCGGTGGGTCACCCTCTTCGGAGGGTTCAACTTTGGGGGAATGAAGGAGAAGGACGGGCGGGGTGAGAGATAGGAAGGAGAAGAGGGTGCAGACGGTTAGACGGTTGTGGGTCCCGCCACGAAGAAGTAGCAGACGGAGAAGTTTGGCAGATTAGATACAGGAGAGAGATGGGGTCAAGTGGAGAGACGCAGAGAAATGGGTCCGAGCAGCATGACGTCATAAAAAATTTTTAAAAATTCTGAAAAATGTGCAGAAATTGAAAAATAAAATTGAAAAAAAATTTATTTTAAAAAAATCATAATTTTAAAAAAGCATCCTCTGCAATAAGTTTATTTGTCCTTGTGACGCTTGTGAACAACTTTTCCTGAATAAAACATTGAAGAAATGAAATTTGAAATTTTTTTTTGTTTTTTCAAATTACAAATTCCAGTAAAAAAAATCAAAAAAATTCTAAATTTTCAGAATTATTTTTCTCAAAAATTTAAAATTACATTTCATTGATTCTGAAAATTTCTAAATTAAAAAAATTACATTTCATCCAATTTTCACCTTTTTCTGCTCTGAATCATGCCGAATACCCATAAATATACAATTTTACCTGAAAATCAATTTTTTTTCTGAATTTTCCATTTTTTTTTAACTTACCCTATTATAAAAATTGCCAACATCGAGCCACAAGTGATCTTAAAATTGAAAAAAAATTATTTAAAATGAGATAAATATGTGTTCTTGCAGGATCCATTCTAAAAAAAATTTTCATTCTTATCGTCAACCTCTGCACCTGACTCTTCTCTATTTCCAGCTTCAGCTTTGTCGACTGGCTCCTTAGGTCTCTACTCTTCCGTGTACTTTTCAAGTTCCCGCCAACGAACAAATGTTTCACGAGATCGAAACTAAACTAAAATGAACACTTATCAACATATAAAAGTTGTAAAAAATTGCAAAAACTCAAAGGACTTTTTTATTTTTCAAAAGTCCGCTAAGTTAGACCAGAGCCCAAAATCTGGGTTTTTCAAAAATTGTTCTATAAATTCCGAACTAATTTTTTTAATACCTGGTTTTTCAAATATTTTTCCAAACTCACCCAATTTTTGGCCCTGTACATGAGACTTTCGTCGACAAAAATTGAAATTTAAACAAAAAAAATTTTTTTTGGCCCCCCATGTAGCTTCGATTGATGGGACTACCTGAAAATTTATAATTATTTTGTTCAACCAAAAAATTTTTTTTTCAAAACTCACTTTTCCATTATTTTTACCATTTATTTTTAGCATGAATAACTTTTTAGTATTTATAATAAAATAATTTTCAAAAAATCAGCAAAACTTCAGAAAAATCAATAAATAATACATTGGAGTCACCTTCAGGCGACTAGAATTTTTGGTGGAATGAAGGGAAAATGTGTCTTTCAGTCGAGTCTTCCAGCCGATAAGAAATGCACGATAACAAGAAGAAATAGTGTGCGGAAGAGTTGTTTGTGCTCACTAAATGTCTGTGTCTCTCGAAGTTTAGTGTTATTTCTTTTTTGAGAGGAGGCTGAAAATGCATTTTACGAGCGATAGGGGAGAAGGGAGGGGTGTTGTATTTGAAGCAGAAATTGAAATTTGAGAATTGGAAAAAATTATCTGAAAATTTCTGAAAACGATTTTTTCTCAATTTTTTTTCAAAATAAAAATTCGAAAAATATTATTATTTTCTATTTTCAAAAATTTATTTTTTTTAATCCATCAAAAAACCGAAAATAAAACAATTATTCGTAAAATGACTCACAAGATTTTGGTAATGATTACCGTTACAACTAAAAGTTTCAAATTGGCGCGCACGATATATCGCAGCGAAAACTACAGTACACGGTCTCCTCGCGGCGGGAATTCCCACGCCTTGGCTTACTTTCAGTGCAGTTGGCGCATTTCTCGATACTCTCCCGGTCGGCCGCCAATCCCGATTTCACACGATTTACCGGATATTTCCCCGATTTTAGCATATTCAGAGGTTGAATATGCATGAAAAAGCTATAAAAACACCTCAGAGAACAAAAAATGTCAAAAACCATGAAAAATGAGAATCAGCCAAAATTTGTAAATTTAGCGTTTAGCTCTTCGAATCTGTTCAGAATGGAGTCAAAAAGTATTCTACGGGTTTCAGAACACAATTGTCAACGTGGTTGAACCGTTTTCGTAAAAGTTCCCAGTAGAAAACGGCAAAAAACACGAATTTTCACCCATTTTTGAATTTTGTCGATTTTTAAAATTGCTATTTCTAAGCCAATTCTCAATATTTTTTGACGTTTGAGGTCTCAAAATGACCAGAATTGAATTCTTCAAAACTTGTAGCAAGCGGATTTTGCAATTTGGACCTTGTTTTCCGACAATCGCCGAAAAACCGATTTTTCAGTGCTAATTTTCCAGTTGCTATTTCTAACTCATTTCTTCACTAAAATGGCTCGGCGACCACTCAAAATAAAGGATTCAGTTAGCTCTCAAACTTGGCGCAATTAGAATTTTGAATTTCGATCAAAAATGCGGTTTTTTTCCCGAAAAACCATGTTTTCAGTACTAATTTTCGATGAAAATCTACTGTTGTGTGCAAGCGCGCTCCACTGGACTTGGCGCATTTCTCTCCGCGAATTCCCGCTGCGAGGAGACCGTGCAGTAAGACATGCATTTTTCAGTGATTTTGGGTTTTTTGGAGCTTTTTTGACTGGTTTTGAACCAATTTTCGTGAAAAAACACGGAAAAATGCACATCTTACTGTAGTTTTCGCTGCGAGATATCGTGCGCGCCAATTTGAAATTTTGAATGTTTCGAGATGAAGTTTTGAAATGCAACGATAATACTAGGTTTTCAGAATTCGTTTCAACTTTTTTCTGTTCCAAAAATAATACCTCAATTTTCCTATGGTCGGAAAATGAATTTTATGGTTTTCTTGGATTCTAAAAATAATCCTAAAATTTTCTAAATTCTCTGAAAAAAATGCGCGGATAGAGCAGCGCAAATTGCCAAACACCAAATAAAAAACACATTTTTTCTGGATACCAAATTTATTTTTCAAATAATAATAACAAATTGGAGGAAGTGCGTAACGTTGAGTGTGGCATTTCATTAGGCAGACAATCGGTCTTCAGGCAAATGAATTGCTTGGTCTCTGAAAGAATGACATTGTTTGAAAATTGAATGTTTTTTTCAACTAAAAAAAATTTCAAACACTCGTTTCTCCATTGTTTTTTTTTATTTAAAAAATTTCAAAAATTATTGGAACTTCAGAAAAATCGTCTGATGACTAGAATTATTGGTTGAAAATCAACATACCAATCTCTAATCATTTTCCAATGTTTTCTCAGAAGACACTGTCAGAGAATTGCTCGAAGAAGCTCGCTGGGTATGGCTTTTTGGAGAGTAGCGTCAGATTGTTGACCAGAACCGTTTTCCCATCGAACAGTTGCTTCTCGCAGAATCCCTAAAGACACAGTGTACTCTTGCTTCTGAATCACTCTGTTACCTCGATGGTCAATTTCTCGTAGACCGATTGCAAGCTCCTGAACGTTGGTGTTCGACGAATTGACCGTTGACTGAGAAGCGGCGGTTCAATCGAATCTGGGAAATATGTTGATAACTGAATATCATTTTTTGAAATAAACATACTGTTGGAGCACCGAAATGAGAGCGAGCAATGCCTGAATCGCTGCGTTTGGTACTGGTGTGTTCCTGAAAAATTGTGGGTTGTTTTAGATTTTTAGATAAATTTTGAAATTTTTTTGATACGTTTAAAAAATTGAAAAAAAAATCAATGTTTTTTTTTTTTAATTTTTGAGTGTAACTCACTTTTCGCGGCTCCCATCACTGCCGGATCGACTCAATTGGTCTGGAGTCATTTATTCAGTGAAATTCGAATTTGGAAATTGGAGAAGATGCACCACAGAAACCATTCAATTGGAGTTGAGAGATCTTACAGATTGAGTTCGTCAATTAGGAGGCCTCGAATGTATTGATCTTCCTTCCAAGATGTCGCAAACGTCATTGGTTTGGTTTTGGGGTTTTGCGTTCTGGTGACATTGATATATGTATATTTATTTATTTATATTTATTCATATTGTAGGGCTAACGCCACTTACAGAAAAGGTTAAAATAGAAAAGGTGTTCAAATTAAAATATTTTTCTTCTGAATTTTCAAAAAATAAATGAATTACTGGATTTTTTCCAGCAAAAGCTCACTTTTTAGTTAAAATCTGTTCGATTTCTGGAATTTCCACCCCCAAAAAAAAACTCACTTTTCAGAAATCAACACAAAAAATAGGAGGTAGTACTTTAAATAAAAATCGGTGGAGGCTTTTCCCATTGGGAAAAGCAGCCCTCTTCGGAAGGCAAAATTTGGGGGAAATGAAGGGAAAAAACGGATGGGATGAGAGAGAAACGGAGAAGAGACACAGACGGTTGGAGGGATGAGAGAGTGTGTGTTTGGTGGAGGGTGCAGACAGTCGGAGACATGAAGCTGTTAGAGAGCACATGGTACTGGAGAGACGCAGAGAAGGGTCAAGTGTCACTGGACAGTATTATTTGCGTCCCGCGACGAGTCATGCAAATCACAAGATTTTCGAAATCAAAAAAAAAATTTTTTTCAATTTTTTCAATTTTTTTTTAAATTTTTAGATTTGAAAAATTAGAAAATTCTAGGAAAAAATGAAGACTAATTTTTAGATTTTTCTAGATTTTTCATTGTATTTATCTGAATTTTACCGTCAATTTTTTGGGTTTTTGTCTTTGAAAAAAAAAATTAAGAAATTCTGAAAATTAAAATTTTTATTTAGAAATTTGATAGAAAAAAGACAATTAAAGAAAGAGAAAGAAAAATCGAAGATATCCAACAATAGTAAAAATTGAAAGGATGAGAAGTAAGAAGGAGAACAGGTTATAAAATGCAAAAAAAAATGAGAAAGAAATGGAAAAATGGGAATTGGAATTTCGAAATATTAAAATTTGAACTCAAAAAAATAAAGCTGATTTTCAACTTTTCTAAAAAACGTTCGAAATTTTCAATGTGAAATAATTTTGACGTGATTCTTTTTATGAGAAAAATTTGGAAACCGATAAAAAATGGTATTGCAGAATTTCGAGCAGAATTGTGAAAAAAATGAGTTTTTGAGAGGGGATGAAGTAAAAATTTCGAAAAAAAGAGTTGACAATGCATTGGAGAGAATAAGGAGTTGAGACAGATCAACTGAGGAAGCAAAAAAAAGATTCAGAGGAGGGAACTTAAAACAAAAAACTTTAAGAAAAGGTTAATCATCGAGATCGATATATTCGATGTCTGCGTTCATCGGTTGAACAACCTCGGCGACAGCTTCTGCAGCAGCTTGTCCTGCGACTTCTTCGTTGGCTTCATCCTCGCCATCATTCTGAAAATTGTTCATAGCTTGTACTAAATAGCCTATTTACTACATCTTCTTCCTTTTCTTGGTCTGGCAGGTCATGCTTGTCGTCTACATCTGCTTCCTTGTCGGATTCATCTGACAGTGGCGCCTTCTGAAAAATCCGAAATATACTTCTCATTTTTCAAATATTTCACTTACTTTTTCAAAAATCGGCCGCTAAAAAATCATGGAAAAATCGGGAACATCAAAGAAATCGGTGGGTCACCCTCTTCAGAGGGTTCAATTTTGGGGGAATGAAGGAGAAGGACGGGATGAGGGATATGGTGGGGGAGAGGGTGCAGACGGTTAGAGTCAACGGGTCTTGCCACGAAAATGGTCTCTGACGGTGGAACACGGTCGCTCTGGCAGATACGATAGGAGAGATGGTGTCAAGTGGAGAGATGTAGAGAAATGTCAGATTTTGTTTTAGAAAAACAGAAAACATGGTTTAAATTTTTTTTACAAATTTCTGGATTTTTAAAAAATATTTCTGATTTTTTCTGGATCCTGACATTTTTCTAAAGCTTTTGAAATTGCTCCCATTGTTTTTGGAATTTTCTCGAAATATTTCTAATTTTTTCTGGAGCTATTGAATTTTTATCTCATTTCATAATTTTTTTTGGAATTTAGGAATTTTTCGCAGAATTTTTTTTGAAATGCTTGAATTTTTTCTAGCGAATCAAAAATGTTTCCGGAAATTCACAATTTTTTGAGAGTTTTTCTAGATTTGTTGATTTTTTTCTAAAATCCCAAAAATTCTGAAAAAAAATATCTGAAAATTTCTGAATTTTTAAACAAAAAATTTTTACAAATTTTTTTCAATTCCAAATTGAAAAAATTCCAATGTTTTTTTTTCTATTCCAAAAAAAATATTTTTCAAAAAAAGGCGCGGATAGAGCAGCGCAAATTGCTAAACACCAAATAAAAAACACATTTTTTTTCTGGATACCAAGTTTATTTTTCAAAAAAAATGAGCAAAGAAAAGTACATTGAGCTTACTGAATGGTCTGGAGGTTGACAGCATCGGTGAAATCCGAGATGTAGTGTTTCCTCTTTCTCTTGCTGAGAAGTCCTCCAAACCGTTTGTCAGTTCTCTCCAGGCTTGAATCCATCTTGTCTTCACTGTGCCCTTCTTCCTTGAGGTTGTTTGGAGGATCCATTCGAGTCACCGGCCACGAGCATGTCCTCTTTGTCTTCCTCATTATCAGACTCTTCTTCGCGCGATCATGGACAACGTTCTTCAAGGTGCTTGTTCATGACTGAAAGTTATTGGGAATTGAGCGGTACTATTGTTGCCATCCCCCGCGGCGAGTCACCTGATGGGTCTCGCCACGAAAATGATTTTTGGCGGAAATACGGCTTCTGGACAAGATTTTGTCACTTTTTCTGATAAAAACTGGTAAAATGACGTGAATTCAATCATTTCCAGCCAAATGTTTTCAGTACAAAAACATGCATTTTTGGGTATTTTGCTGCTTTTTACCAAAAACACCTCATTTTCACTAAAAATTGGTGGGAACTGCTGAAATTTGTATGGAAATAATCTTCAACCATTCGAAGTTTTTACAGTAGTTAGTTTTTTCAATAACGTACAGTAGCGGTCATAATTTAGTGACCTCTAACAGTTTTGACCATAACTTGGCTCAAATTGGTAAGTCTCCCGGTAGGAAAAGTATTCAAGAGACATTTTGGTAAAGGAACTGAACATTCCTCTTATCGGGACATTTAGAAATTTTAAAATAAGTTTGCTAATTGAAAATACTTCAAAATGGACTACACCGAACTGTGACATACTTTCTGAGAGGTTGGTCGCTGATCCGGCGATGGAATGTGTCGTGGGATCTGCATTCGAGCGCGACGACGAATCTGGACCTTGCGATGAGGAATGACTAGTTGTAGAGTTGTTTGGTACAGCAACAACTTGGAGAGCGACGTACTTGTCAGGAGATGATTCGTGGAAAAGATGAACGGTCTGGAATTTGAATATTTTTCAGGCATTGGGAAAAGATTTGTGAATTCCATCATTTCCAGCCAAAATTTCAGCAGTTTCCACCGATTTTTAGTGAAAATGAGGTGTTTTTTGGCTAAAAGCGTCAAAATGCCCAAAAACGCATATTTTTGAACTGAAAATCGGTGAAAACTGCTGGAATTTGGTTGGAAATGATTGGCGACTTGTCTTTTCACCCATTTTCATAAGAAAAACTGTCAAACCCCGCCCAGAAGCCGTATTTCAGCCAGAAATCATTTTCGTGGCGAGACCCATCAGGTGACTCGCCGCGGGGCGGCACTAATATTTAGTCCCCCCCCCCCAAAAAAAACTCACTTTTCAGAAATCTATCCAAAAATATAGGAGGTACTTTATTAAAAATCGGTGGACCTTTTCCCATTGGGAAAAGCAGCCCTCTTCGGAGGGCAAAATTTGGGGGAAATGAAGGGAAAAAACGGATGAGAGAGAAACGGAGAAGAGACACAGACGGTTGGAGGGGTGAGAGAGTGTGTGATTGGTGGAGGGTGCAGACACATGAAGCTGTTCGGAGGGAGAGAGCACATGGTACTGCGGAGACGCAGAGAAGGGTCAAGTTTCAATGGACAGGGTCTCGCCACGAAAATGGTTTACTGGCTGAAATACGGCTTCTGGACATGGTTTTGACACTTTTTCGGATGAAAACAAGTAAAATTAGTTAAACTCCCACCGATTTTTTGAGAAAACAAGGTGTTTTAGCGAGAATAGTCGAAATGACCCCGAAATGATGTAATTTTCTGGAAAAATAGTTGGAAACTGCTGAAAATTGTTGGGAATGGTGATTACTGATCCGTTTTCATCGAAAATAGTGACAACACCAGTCAGAAATCCTTTTCGTGGCGAGACCCATCAGATGACTTGAATGAAAATTATAAAATCGACATTGTTTCAACAAAAATATTTATTAAATTTCAAAAAATTTGTTTTCCTAAGCATCTTCATCTTCTGTTCCGACATCCGATCCAGTCTTCTTGTGGCTCCTCGACGAAAGACGGCAATTGATCTTCTTCTTCTCCGTTGTCAGTTTGACCGACATCATCTCTTTCAGGTTGTTCCAGCTCGCATCATTCTTAATGTCGTCAAATTCATTGTAGAATTGCCGAGTGGGTTGGTCCTCTTCTTTGTCACCCAACTCCTGCCAGTTTACCACGCCGTCCACGAGCATGTTTTCCTTTTCTTCCTCGACTCTTCTTCGCGCGATCGTGGACAACGTTCTTCAAGGTGCTTGTTCATGACTGAAAATTATTGGGAATTGAGCGGAATTATTGTTGCCATCTCGCGGCGAGTCACCTGGTGGGTCTCGCCACGAAAATGATTTCTGGCTGGAAAACGGCTTTTGGACAAGGTTTTGACACTTTTTGGAATGAAAACTGGTAAAATGACGTGAATTCAACCGTTTCCAGCTAAATTCCAGCTGTTTCCACCAATTTTTGGTGAAAATGAGGTGTTTTTGGTAAAAATCGGCGAAAAAATGAAAATCGGTGAAAACTGCTGGAATTCGGTAGAAAATTATCGAAATAACCCATTTTCATCAGAAAAAGTGTCAAAACCTTGTCCAGAAGCCGTATTTCAGCCAGAAATCATTTTCGTGGCGAGACCCACCAGGTGACTCGCCGCGGGGCGGCAATAATATGCAAATAATACAAACAAAAACCTCATGAAGTGCTTTGTCGTCATCTTCAAGACGGACAAGAAGTTCCTTGAGACTAATAACTGGATCAGGAACGCCATCATTCGGAATCGTCTTGGTTTCAGCTGACGTGGTTCCGTTAGAATCCTGAAAACCTTGCTTTTGTGATATTCCATTTCTCGACCCAAATATATTTCAACTCACCGATTTCTTCTAAATCTTGTTTTCTTTCGGCAGCCCTTTCAACGTTGATCGTTGAGATCAAGTTTTTCTGGTTGCATGGTGTTCGGAGATGATGGAGAACGGATCTTCTCTTCAACTGCAGACTTGCGCATATTCTGAGCAGTCAGCCAGTGAAAAAAGCCAGGAATTTCCTCGGCAGAAGTTGGAGGAGTCGGAGTTGGAGGAGCTGGCGGAGACGTTTCCCTCACAGGCGCAATCTCGTATCCACGCCGCTTCCGTTTCTTCGCCTTTGGTGGAGGTCCAGATGTTCCTTTTCAGGAATCAACACAAAAATATAAGAGGTACTTTATTAAAAATCTGTGGAGCTTTTCCCATTGGGAAAAGCAGCCCTCTTCGGAAGGCAAAATTTAGGGGAATGAAGGGAAAAAGCGATGGAGTAAGAGACTTTTGTGAGAAGAGACACAGACGGTTGGAGAGGTGAGAGAGTGTGTGATTGGTGGAGGGTGCAGACAGTCGGAGACATGAAGCTGTTAGAGAGCACATGGTACTGGAGAGACGCAGAGAAGGGTCAAGTTTCACTGATGGGTCCCGCCACGAAAACGGTTTACTGGATGAAATACGGCTTTTGGACAAGGTTCTGACACTTTTTCTGATGAAAACGGTTAAAAGTAGGCAAATTCAACCATTTGCACCGATTTTCAGTACAAAAACATGAATTTAAAAGTATTTTGACACTTTCACCCAAAAAACACCTAATTTTAACCAAAAATCGGTGAAAACTCCTAGAATTTGGCTGGAAATGATGGAATTTACCCATTTTCATCAGAAAAAGTGTCAAAATCCTGACCAGAAGCCGTATTTCAGCAAGAAACCATTTTCGTGGCGAGACCCACGGCAATAATAACTCATAATGAAAACATCTTCTAGAATTTCTTTTTCTAGACTTCATGAAACATTTTCTGAAATTTCGGAGGTTTGGTAGTTCCCAGAAGTTTTTTTTTTTGAAATTTTTTTTAAATCATAAAAATTTATTGAAAACAACAAAAAAAAAATTATTTCCGTTGCATAGATCTCCATGCTTCATTTCGATTTTTCCAAAAAAAAATTTATCCATTTTGGCCAGCATCTGGGTCATCTGATTGATATTTTAGGAATTTGAATAACCTGAAAAATGTCAATTTACAATAGAAATTAATTTTTTTTCACCAACCAAGTCTAGCTTTCAGAAGCATTTTTGCGGTTGAGGTTCGCTTATCTTTTCCAAAAAAAATCAATAAAAAATGAATAAGAGTTAGTAGAAACTCTGAAACATTTTTTTTATTAGTTCTTGTTAAATTTTTTTGAAAATAAGCTTACTTTTTTCCGTTTGATCCAAAATTATCATTCAATTCGAATCAATCAATAAATTTCCGTTGTTGACCGGGCTCCTCACAAGTTGCGATCCCAGTCTGGAGCGTTCGCGGTGATCAACTCCGCTTCGGAAATGAGGAGGTCCTCGCGCTGGAGTCGAAGAGACGTTTGGGATATCTTCTCCAGAATGTTGTGAAGTACGTTTGCTTGAAAGAACACTCTGATGTCATTCATCGCAATGTACAGGCCAGTGAGCTGCTTCCTCGCTCCTTCCGAAAATGCCCAAGTCACTCGGCGACGAGGAGAACGTAGTATACTCCACGACGTAGGACTTGATTGTCAACGGTACTCCATTCCTTCAGAGCGGTTTGAAAAAATGTCAATTTGCTCTGAAAACTAATTTTGTTTCACTAACCAACTCTAGCTTTCAGAAGCATTTTCTCTGTGGAGTTTTGATGATTTTTTTTTTCAAAAAAAAATCAATAAAATTCTGATACATTTTTTTTTGATTTTTTGTTAAATTTTTTTGAAAATAAACTCACCTCTTTTTCGTTTGAACTAAAATCATAATCATCCAATTGAAAATAAAATCAATCAATAGTTTCAAAACTTCAGTAAAAATAGTAAGAGCAGCCCCCTTCGGGGGGCTGAAATGTGAAGAATGATAAGCAAATAGTTGTGGAAGACGGGGTGATAGAGAGGGAGACGCAGGTAGTGAAAAGTGATAGGAGGTGATAAGAAGGAGACCGAAGAGCAATGACGCAAACGGGGAAATTTGAAAAATGATGAAAGTTGGAACAAAAAAATTAAAAATCCAATTTTTTTTTGAAAATGAGTAATTTTCACATTGATATTGTTTTTTTTAGAAATTTCTAGAATTTTCTGGAATTTTTCGTAGAATTTTTATAGATTGTAGAATTTTCAGAAAAAAATCAAAAATTATTTTTTTTTGAAAATTTGAAGATTTCAGATTGATATTGTTTTTTTTGGAATTTTCTGTAATTGTCTGGAATGTTTTGAAAATCGTAGAATTTTTAGAAAAATCAATAAAAATCAAAAAAGATTTTTTTTTGGGAATATTTGAAATTTTCAGATTGATATTTATTTTTTCTGAAATTTTCTGGATAATTCTGGGATAATCTGAAATTTTTTGAAAATCGTAAAATTTTTAGAAAAAATCAATAAAATCAAAAATTCAATTTTTCAAAATTTGAACCATTTATTTGAATTTTTTGAACACTGTTTCGCAATTTTGTGAGATCTGAAATTATGACTGAAAAATAAACAAAAATCAATAAAAAAAAATAGAAAAAAAAATTAAAATTATAAAAATTATCACATTTTCATAACAATTTCAGCACCCGAAAAATAGACATTTTGAGTTGAAACCTGAAAAAAAATTATTTTTAAAAAATTGGAAAACTAAATAGACATTTTGAGTTGAAACCTGAAAAAAAATTATTTTTAAAAAATTGGAAAACTCTAGAAAAAATAAGGGAAAATAAGGAAAAATTAGGGAAAAATTCAAAAATAAGTCTAGAAAATTCTGAAAAATATAAGGATTTTTTCTTAATTTTCTGGAATTTTTCCTGATTTTTTAAAAATTTTTCCCATGTTTTATTGATTTTCCCAACCTCATCATAAGTCGCTGAAACCACAATTTTGAAAAATCTTGACTGATAAACGTCATAAAAATTGTTCAAAAAAATCACTGCAAAACACATTAATTGAAGAACACACACTTTTGGGGTGGCTGAAAAAATCAATAATTAATTTTTCTTATCAGTGATTAGCTTTATCACTCACTGAACGTATCACAGTAGACATGATCAATGTAATCTTGAATATCAATTTCCAGTGGGGAATAGGAAATGATAAAGATAAGAATTCCAATGAATCGGAGGAGAGTTGGGATCCCGGGGGGCTGAAAAATTTGTTATCAGTGATAAGAAACATTTTAGCAGAATATTTTTTGGAACAATGAAAATTATTAATGAATTTTTGCAATTTTTATTGATTTTTTAAAATTCAAAAAAAATCTAGAAACTCAGAAAAACATTTTATCAGTGACAAAAATTATTTTTTATCATCAAAAAATTATCAGTGAATTTTTGCCATTTTTCAAAACTTATCATGAAAATTTTAGAAATTCAAAAAAATGTTATCAGTGATAAGAAAAATCTAGAAAATTCTAGAAAATTTTTTATCACCTCCAAACGTTATCAGTGAATTTTTGACATTTTTTTTCAATTAAAAAAATTGAAATTGAAAAAAATTGATAAAAAATTTTTATCAATGATAAAAAAAATCTGAAAAAATTCTAGAAAATTCTAGAAATTTTTTTATCACCGTATCACCGTTATCAGTTGATTTTTTTTAACTTTTACCTCCATAAAATTCCTCAAAAACAGCTTCATTATCAGTGAAAACATTGCCAAAGAAAAATAGACAGTACTGTAGGGAATATCTGAAAATCAATAAATTTCTTATCATTTTTCTTATCACTATCTCACATTTCTGATCAAAAATGATATGAATTTCTGTAAGACAAAAAGAGGATAAGTAAAGGATTATTTCATTGCAAGTGTAGAGAATTCCTGAAATAAATTTAAAAAAAAAAAAAAAAAAGATAATTTGATAAGATTACCTATCAAAGCAGCTGAAAATTTCCTTTTTTTCATAAAAAATGACTTGGAAACCACAAAAGCATTGAGAATCATTGGAAGAAGGACTATGAGAAGACCATAGCGCATTCCGGCCTGAAAAAAGATAAATTGGACAGGGGATGAGGGAAAAAAGAGAATTTTTGACGATTTTTTCAATTTTCCTGACTTTTTATTCAATGTTCCAGGTAAATTTCACGAATTCCGAGTGATTTCCAATCATTTTTGCTGCCAAGGATTACGGTACACATTCCCTTGTCTGCAATCTACCGTCAGCTTCACTGCTTGCGTCCCGTGTAGTCCTCTCGGAAAACACGTTTTTATTTATTTTCTTCGGGATTTTCACTGGGTTTTCCGTCGTTTTTCGTTGGTTTTCGCTGTTTTTAGTTGAAAAATATGTTTTATTACATTCCTTTTGTTAAAAATCAATAAATAAACATAAATTTCTCCAAAGAAAAATCCAAAATTCATGAAAAAATTCAAATTCCTAAATTTCTGAGTTTTCTATTTTTCATGTTTTTGCAATTTTTCCGGCCGAGGCAACATTCAGAAAGCCTTTAAATTAAACCAAAAAAATCTCAAAAAAAATAAAAGCAAAAATAAATTTTACATCCCAAAATCCGGTTTTAAAAAAATGAAAAAAAAAATTGAAATTTGAGTTCGAAAAAAGTAAATCTAAATATTTAAAAAAAATTTGAAAATTAAGAATCATCAATTTTTTAAGTATTGAATTGATTTTGCAAATTTGAACTTGAAATTTTCCAAAAATTTTTTTTGAATTTTAAAAATTTTTAAAAATTTTCAGATTTTTTAGAAAATTCCAATTTCAGCTTCCCCTTCTTACATTTATTTTATTCTATTTTTTCCTCTTCTTCTTATTTTTATTCTCCCTTCTCTTATTCTTCTATTCCTCTCATTCTTCCTCCCCTTCGGGGAGGAAGATTTTTTTATAATAGCAAATTTTTTTCCGGCCCCCCAGCTCCCAGCCAATTTCAAATTCCCGCGCGAGCCTCCCCTTCAAAACGACACGGTACGGGCTCCTGGTCCACAGATCCGCGACGGCCTCCCTAGCTACAGTATCCCCTACACTACCCCCAGTCCAGCGCCGAGTCCAGTCCAGCCCAAAGTCCAACCCAGCCTCCAGTCCAGTCCAACCCTGAGCTCCGCCCCTTCTGATCCAGAATCCTCTACTTCAGAATCCTCCAACCCTCCCGGCCACCACTTCCACCAGAATCCTCTAATCTTCAGAATCAGAATCCCAGAACCAGAACCCTCCAGGCTGCGCTCCAGAATCGTTATCTCCAGATCCAGAAGCCCATCGTTCATCCTCGGTGCTCCAGAATCCATCCAGGAGGTGCTCCAGGAGGTGCTCCGTGCTCCAGGAGGCCATCGGTGGTCCCTGGTGCCAGGATCCTATCGCCATAAACCATAAAAATCGCAAAAAATCCAATTTTGAAAATGATAATTTTTCACGTGACGTGAAAATTCTAATCTAATCAGGCCATCTCTGGGGGTAACTGATAAGGATTTGTATAAATAGGGGAGGATTTGATCAGTTCCAGTATCACTTCTCTCGACTTCTCCATTGGATGGACGGTTCAGCGACTCGGATGGAGGAACTGCTCCTGGAGCAAGGATGGATGCAAATGGAGCTCCCAGGATCTCAACGTCCACTTCTGGAGCACCTCCTGGGCCACCTTGTGAAGCCCGAAGCTTCAAGGACCCATGGCGATAGGATCCTGGCTCCAGGGACCACCGATGGCCTCCTGGAGCACGGAGCACCTCCTGGAGCACCTCCTGGATGGATTCTAGAGCACCGAGGATGGACGATGAGATTCTGGATCTGGAGATAATGATTCTGAAGCGCAGCCTGGAGGGATCTGGGATTCTGAAGATAGGAGGATTCTGGTGGAAGTGGTGAATGGGAGGTTTGGAGGATTCTGGAGCAACAATGGTGATCGATGGGCTCCTGGATCTTGGCGTCAAGGATTCTGAAGCTGCTAGAGCTTCCGGAGCTTCACGAGTTAGTGAATGCGGGATTCGGGCCAACATCGACTTCTAAAGCACCTTCTGCCTCTTGAGCTTCTAGAGCTTCTGAATCTTCGGGGGATTCTGGCACCCAGTGAATTCTGAAGATGGCCGACTTCAGATTCCTCGGATCCTTGGGAAATCGACGTGATACAACGATCTTCAGAGCCACTTTTGACGCATTCCCCATTCTGATTCAAGATTCAGACGCCCATCCTCAGATTCCATCAAAATCTGTTCTCTGAACTTCCGAAGCCTCAATTTCCAGATTAGGCCTTCAGAATCCTACCATTCCTCTTCCAATTCCCCCATTCTTTCCTCATTTTCCCTCTTCTCTTCCACCTGATCCCATTAGATGACGTCATTCCCTCCTCCCCTCCACATTGCCAAAATGCTGTTCTTTTCGGGTTTTCTTCTCTTGTTTCACTGCTTCTACTCGATTTTTGGCTGATCAAACACGCAGAAAAAGAGGATCAATTGATGAAACGGACTGATAAAGGGGAATGATAAGGGATCAAGTTTCCAGGTGTCAGGGTATCAGATATCAATGAAACATCCGATACATTTGAGAGATTCTGATTTGTGAAATACCAAAAAAAAATTGGGGAAATTGGAATTTTTGGTTTTAGAAGATTCTAGAAAGGATTCTGAAACTCAAAAAAAATTTTTGAAAATTGGAAATTTACTAGAAAATCTAGAAATCTTCAAAAAATTAGAGGAAAATTTACAGAATTTCTGCAATTCAGCGTTTTTTTTAAATTAAAATTTTTTGTATTCCCAAAAAATCGAGAAAATTGAGAAAAAAAATGAAAAATCTGGAATTAATTTTTTTGTGAAACTTTTTCCAAATTAAAAAAAAATTTTAAAAATTTTTTTTTAATTTTTCTGAAATTTATAAATTTCTCAAAACCAGAAAAATGGAATTCTTTCAAATTTTTTTATGAGCCGAAAATTTGAAAAATCAATTCCAAATTTCAGAAAATTCTGGGAAAAATCTAGAAAAATTCAGAAGTTTTTGAAAATTTTTTTTTGAATTTTCCCCAATTTTTCTAGATTTTCCAGATTTTTCTCCCAATTTTTCCAAATTTGTTGTAATTTTTTTTAAATCAAAAAATCTGCAAAATTAGAAAGAATTCAAAAAAATGAAAAATTCAAAAAAAAAATGAAAAATCTCAAAAAACTGGAAAAATCTATAAAAATCTAGAAATTTGTTTTCAATTTTTCTAGATTTTTCCAGATTTTTTGAAATTTTTTCAAAATCAAAAATTCCCAAAAATTATGAAAAAAAATCAGAAAAATTCAAAAAAAAATCTGGAAAATCTGGAGAAAATCTAAAAATTAGCTTCCAATTTTTCCCATTTTTCCAGATTTCTTCTGATTTTTTCCAGTTTTAAAAAATGTTTTCAATCCTAAAAATTTTGAAAAAACGTCCAAAAAAAATTGTTTTCAGTTTCAAAATTTTTAAAAATTTCAATCGTATTTTCATCAAAATTGCAACGGAGCTTCAATTGGAAATTTAAATAGAACCCATACAAGTCAATAATTCCCCCGCTATAAACAAATTTTTCCGCATAATTAGCCCCCGATAAATCATGCCCAGCTTTCCCCCGATTCCTTATCCAATTTCTCTGTTTTTCTGTTTCTCTGTGTACATAATCAGTGTCTGACATCATCCAATTTCTTATCTTTTCCTTATCTTTTTCGCATAATTCATGTTTCTTTTAATCGCCGAAACAATCTCTGATCGCTTACCTGGACACTGGAATAAAGCTGCGAGGCACGGAAAATCGAAGTCGACCAGCCGTTGTGGATGGCTTCCTCGCGGTTCTGAAAAAAAAATATGATGAATTTTAGAATTCTAGAAATTTTGGGAAATTTTCAGGATACTTTTATTGATTTTTTGAGACGAAAAAATCCAGGAAAAAATGGGAAAAAATGAGGTAAAAATGGTGAAAAAATCACAAATTTTTCGAAAAAAAATTTTTTTCTAGAATTTTCCGAAATTTTTTTCTGATGTTTAGCTATTTTTTCAAATTTCCTGGAGTTCTGAAATTATGAAAAAAATTCGAAAAATTTGAATTTTTTTGGAAATTTTGTTTTTTGAATTTTTTTGGACATTTTATTGATTTTTATCAATTTTTAAAACATTTTCAGAAGTTCAAAAATTCCAGAAAAATCAGGAAAAAAAATAAAATTCTGAGATTTTTCAGATTTTTTTCTGAATTTTTTGGCGAATTTTTGAATTTTTCCTGAAATTGAAAATCTAAAAAATGCTCGAAAAAATTAGAAAAAATAGAGAAAAATCTGGAATGAATCTGGAGAAATTAGGAAACCTTCAGGAATTTTTCTAAATTTTCTGGAATTTTTTCTGATTTTTAATAGATTTTTTTTTCAATTTTAGAATTGGAAATTCGAGACATACTAAAAAATTCAAAAAATTGAATTTTTTCTGATTTTTTTAAAACATTTTTTTAAATCTGTAATTATCTAGAATTTTTTTTTGAAAAATCCCAAATTCTAACTCACATTACAAAAATTAAAATCATCAATTCCAAAAGTGAATCTTGACGTATTGAACAACCGAATTGGTTCCCAGAAGAAGCCCAATGTCTTCGGAAGGTTCTTATCATAAGCCCATACTTGACCATTTCCGGTTTTGTTGAACTGTGAAAAAAATATTGATAAGTGATAAGGTGATAAGAAACCATTTAATCATAAATTCTATCAATTTGTAAAAAATCAATAATTTGAAAAAAAAAATTTTTCTTTCAAAAATTTCTTATCACTCCCTTATCACTAACCTTAACATATTTCATCAACATCTCATTATAATTCTTATATCCATGAGTAATATCGTATAAATGTGGATGAGCAGCCACCCAAATAGCCACTAAATACGTGAAAACCGGGATGGACCCGAATAGGATCAGTACGAATCGGAGGGTTGTGTGGATGTGTGCAAGGTCTTCTTCGGCTTCTGGAGCAATGTACGGATGGTTTTGATAGTGATAAGGCGATGAGTGATAAGGGGATTTATCAGTTTTTTTGGTTTTTGGGGGACTGCTTTGGGATGTGCACATGAGGAATAGCGAGGAGGAGGATGTCGTCATTTTTGCTGAAATTTGAAAAATTTTAAAGAAAAATTTGAGATTGATGAGGGAATTGATAATGATAAAACACAAGAGATTTTGAAAAAAAAAAAGACCGATACTTCGGAATTGAAAAATTTGCTCCAACTATCAAATTTTGAAAAATTTTGAAATTGTAATTTTTCAAGAGAGAAAAAAATTATTTTAAGATCAGAAATTTTTTCAGAAACGAATCGTGCAATTCAATTATAGTGGATTTTTTTCAGAAAATTTTGAAAAATTTTTGGAACTGAAAAAAAAAAAATTTTTTTTAATTTTGGAATTTTTTTTTTAAATAAAAAGTTGTTTTTTTCCTTCATTCATTTTCCCTATGTTGATTTTTTTTAAATTAAAAAATTTTTGAAACTGAAAAATTTTTTTTCGAAATTTTCGAAATTTGGATTTTTTTAATTCAGAAAATTTTAATTTTTATCCATATTTAAAAATCGGCGAACTATTTTTTCTGATTTTTCAAAAAAATTTGAAAAATTTTTGGAACTGAAAAAAAACTTTTTTTTCGAAATTTTCGAAATTTGGATTTTTTAATTCAGAATTTTTTTTTTCTAAATTGGAGCGTTGCAAATTATTATTCCCAGTTTTTAAAAAAATTTGAAATATTTTTAAAACTGAAAAAAAAATTTTTTTTCGAAAATTTCGAAATTCGGATTTTTTTAATTCAGAAAAATATAATTTTTTCAAACTTTTGAGCAATGCAAAATATTATTCCAAATTTTTAAAAAATTTGCAAAATTTTGAAATTTCGATTTTTCATTTATTTGAAAAAAAAACTTTTGGAGCAATGCAAATAATTTTTTCCAATTTTTAAAAATTTCTAAAAATTTTTGAAACTAGAAAAAAATTAAATTTTTCAAAATTTCAAAATTTCAAATTCCCTCCATTTTTTCAAAAATGTTTTTTATTCCGAATTCAAATTGCTTGTCGTAATAATTACGGTTAACTTGCAAAAAAATTTAAAAAATTTTTGAGACCAAAAAAAAATTTTTTTTTCAAAATTTCAAATTTCAAAAAATGATCATAATCAAAAAATGGCTACAGTAACCCAACAACCCCAAAATCAAAAACTACGGTACAAAATACATACACCATTATCTCCACTCAATTTGTCCCCAATGTCCCCAAAAAAAGGGGGCGTGGCCTAGAAGGAGAGACTACATAGAAACAGTGCGGCTTCAAACTACGCGTATATTCCGGTAATCCTCCTTCACAACAAAAATCCGCTAAATGGCGTAACACACTTCAGAATCAGCAGAAGACGTCAAAGGAGATACAAGAAGAAGAAGCAATTAGGCCGTTTATTTGATCTTCTGCTTCGATTTTGGATTTTTTGGGATTTTTTTGGGGGAAAGGGAGGAAGGAAACATGAAGCAATGAATCGGGGAATGGATCGAGAGATTGCAATCTTTTATTTGGAATTTATGGGAGAAAAAGGGGGATATCGGGACATTTTTGAAAAAAAAGACTGTCTAGGAGGGTGATATGATAAGAGGGATTTAATTTTAAAATTGCTTTCAGAAAAAATTATCAGTGATAAGAAATTTTTCAAAACAATCGGCGTCAGAACTAATATTTTCAAATTTTTTTGAAAAATCTTTGGAATTTTTTTGAATCTGAAATTTTTTTTTTGAATTTTGTTTTTATTCTTATCATTATCATTATCACATCAATTTATCTGTGATTATTGGATATTTATGAAAAATCGGTGATAAAAAATTTTTCAAAAAAATCTGGCTTTTTGGATTTTCTGAAAAAAATTTTTTCTGATAATCAGTGATAATTGAAAATTTTCTAAAACTGGACGCGTCGATGATAATATTTTCAAATTTTATGAACAATTTTTGAAAAATTTTTGAAACTGAAAATTTTTCTTTTTTTTTCTTTATTATTTTTTTTATCATTATCCTTATCATTATCAATTTTCACACTTTCTCATTTTCCCCAATTCAAACATCAAACCCATTATTCTTCCTTATCTCCAAAACCCTTCATAAAAAATCTTTGAAAATCTCCCGGAAAACCTGATTTTTCCGATTTCTGTCTCGATTGACTAATTGTAAGAAAAGCCCTTTCCACTGTGTCAATTGGATGGAATTCGGGAGTTTTGTGAAGAAAATAGACCGGAAGAAGAGGGAGAATTCCCGAAAATTTGGATGAAATATTGAGAAAAATCTAGAATAACTTTGAGAAAATTACCAGAGAAGGATTTGAAAAAAAATAATTTGGGGATTCACAAAAACATCAGAATCACATTTTTTTCAGATTCTGTAAATTCACGCCTAAAGGTAGCACTTTCAGATTTCAAGCCGAAAAAAATGAAACATTTTTGAAACATTTTTTTTTTCCAAATTTGCTCGAATGCTTTCAAAATGAAAGATTTTTTGATTTTTTGATTTTTTTTTTCCATTTCATTTTTTATGTGTTGTTTTTTTACTGAATGAATCTTCGATTCACCCTCTGAAAATTAAATTTTTTGTGAAACTGATTTTTTTTAAATTCACCTTTTTTACCCAACCTTTCAAGAGAAAAGGGATCTCGAAATTTGTTTTTTTTTTTGAAAAAATCAGCTCTTTATTTTTTATGTACAAGTTCCTGACCAAGAGATTAGCTAGCTTCAGCTTCAATTCTGAAAAAAATCGATAACATTTTAAACTGCTATTTTTGCATGCAAATAGAACCAATGGAGAATTTTTTTTAAGTTTTATATTATCGTTGCAACTCAAAATCGGAGTGGGTAGATTTACGGAGTTGAGGCTCCCGCAACGCGCGAAAGCAAAACGTGCTGCGCCTTTAAAGAGGGGTACGGTAGTCTTTTCCACTAATTTTCCTCATTTTCCTCGGTTTTTCAACCGATTTTCGTCCTTTTTACGTCGAAAAAAGCACGAAAAGTATATTTTCCGTGTAAAAAGTGCGAAAATCGAGTGAAAAACCGATGAAAATGAGAAAAATTCGTGAAAAAAAGAAATTAATTTATGCGCAACTACCGTACCCCTCTTTAAAGGCGCAGCACGTTTTGCTTTCGCGCGTTGCGGGAGCCTCAACTCCGTAAATCTACCCACTCCGATTTTGAGATGCAACGATAATAATTTTTTTTAATTCTGAAGCTGCAATTTTTCTATTCATAGATTCCCCAAAAATTTCATTTATCTCCCTTTTTTTCAGATTCTGTAAATTCACACCTAAAGACAACACTTTCAGACCGAAAAAAGAAACATTTTTGAAACAATATTTTTTTTCCAAAAATTCCAATGATTGATACTGAGGGGGTCTCAAAAGCATCAAAGTGGATTTTTCTCAAAAAAAAATCAAATTTTTGTGAAACTGATTTTTTTTGAAAAATATTTTTAGTTTCAATTGGAAATTTCAGTTGTTGTGAATTGTTTTTGTGCATTTTGATAATTTGTAGGAACGTCTTTTGTGAGATAATTATTTTCAACTTCCCTCGTTACAAAAATCTAAAATTTTCGAAACAGTCATTTTTCTTTTCTTTTTTTAAAATTGCAATTCATCTGACGCAGCGTTTTTTTTTTCAAAATTTCAGGATTTTTTGTAGTCTTGAAACTGCAATTTTTCTATTCATACATTCCCTAAAAACTCCATTCATTCCCCTTTTTTTCCCATTTTTTCAAAAAAATCATTTTTTAATTTTTTTCAGAATTTTTGTCAACGATCCTAGTTGTGATCAATTTTAATTTTCCCGCAGAAAAAAAAAGAAAAAATCTTGGAACTGTAATTTTTAAAATTCATTTTTAATCTATTCACAAGAGTACCAAATTGATCAATTAGTGTTATTTTCCGAATTTTCAAAAAAAAATTTTTTGAAACTGCAAAATTTCCTTTTTTTTCAAATTCCCCATTTTTTTAACACAAAAAAATTCATTATTGTTTTTTTAAAGGCGCATCCCCATTTTCCCCCCTTTTCGTTGCGAGACCCTGACCAAACACCACTTCCGAAACAAATGTAATTCCTTTCCTCTTATCACCAATCCCCATTTCTCTGCGTCTCTCCCTCCCGCACACTCTCTCACCAAACTAATCTCCGCGAAACCACTCAAGAGGCGTTTCCGCCATCAAACATTTCCCTTCCAAACACATCAAATGTTTCTCTTTTTTTCTTTTCCCTCTCTTTTCTCTCGATAAAACTGTTCATTTTCAAGGTAATTCATACCGGTTTCGGACTCCCTGAAGGGCAGTCGACTTCTTATTTCACTGATGTTCAACTGATAGAAAATATATTCATATCATTATTTCTAAGCCCGAAGCTTAACAATAATAAGGTAACTTTTCCAATTTTTTCAAATAATTAAAAAAAAAATTTTTCAGGTTTTCTGGGCAACATCATCACAATTTTACCAGAACGCGTACCACGGGTTGTAAGTTAAATTTTTTTTTTAAATTTAAAAAAAAATTATTTAATTAAAAAAAATTATTTTCAGCTTCAAAAGTGAGGAAAATGTGAAATGGTGCATTTCAAACTAGCTGGTAATTTTTTAAAATTTTTTAAAAATTGATTTTTTATCGATTTTCTCAGAGATGAACTTTGGCAAGAACAAGAAAAAAGGAAAAATAATTTTTGTGAGTTTCTTATCATTTTTATCAATTTTATCAATTAATTTTCAGAGCTCAATTTTTAATGGATTGCAGAAAAATTAATGAAAAAAAATTTTTTTTTTTTTGAAAATTTGTAGAATAATTTTAAAAAAATTTTTTTTATCAATAAAAATGTTTATTTATCCCTTATCAACCCCCTTATCACTGATTCCCAACGTCCAAATTAAAATACAAATTCTTCGAAATCGTCGGAATTCTTCTTATCGCATTCGCCAACAGGTTCAGGTCAACTTTGACAAAATCGAAATTTTTGAATTTTTCTCCGAATTTTTCATAAAATGTCGATTCAGTACACTCGAAATTGTTTTTGCATTCAATATCGGCACTCCAGAAAATTTTTCTCATCTGAAAAAAATTTTTAGAAAAAAATTTTTTTTAAAATTTTTTTTGATTCAAAAAAATTTAAAAAAATTTATCAGTGATTGAAATATAATTTTCCATAATGTATTTACTTCAAAAATTTTTTAAAAAATTTAAATTTGAAAAAAACATTTTTTTTTTGAATTTTTTGAATTTTTTTCCGATTTTTCCACTCACCTCATCAGCTTCCGTGTAATCAAAATATTCAAAAATCAGAAAAGACCTGAATAAATATCGGATATATCTCTTTACAGTAACCCGATGTTCCATAAAATCAAATGCGCGTTGCAGTGAATATGCCTTTTGTGGGGTCACTTTATCGAAGTAATATCCGTTATACGGGCTGGTACGATTGGCTTCCACAACTATTTTGGTCCAATTTGATGGAAGGGTCTGGAAAATGATAATCAGCAGGTGATAAGGATTGATTTGACACCCATCATGCCCATATTCGAAAAATTTGGAAATTCAGAAGAGTGGTAGGTTAAAGGACCCTAGAGAAATTTTTGGTCAGAATATGGGCATGTTGGGTGTCAAAACTCTTCATTTTTATGGAGAATATGAATTTTAACTTGAATATCCCTAAAAATAAGAGAAACTTTGAATTCTGAAAAAATTAGAAAATTTCCAAAAAAAACTTTTTGCTTTTTTTTTTTGATACATTATTTTTCATCGATTTTTTCATTTAAAACTGGATTCAGCTTGTGATAAGGATTCATTTGACACCCATCATGCCCACAACCAAAAATTTTGGAAATCCAGAAGAGTGGTAGGTTAAAGGACCCTAGAAAATTTTTAGACCGGAATATGGGCATGATGGGTGTCAAAACTTGTCATTTTTTATGGACAATCTGAATTTCAACATAAGAAAATCCTGGGAATGAGAGAAATTTTGAATTCTAAAAAAAATTTTCAAATTTTTTTTTTGCTCTTTTCTTTTTTTTCATGATTTCCCATAGATTTTTATGTCGAAAACTGAATTCAGCTTGAGATAAGGATTCATTTGACACCCATCATGCCCATGTTTGGAAAAATTGAGAAATTCAGAAGAGTGGTAGGTTAAAGGACCCTAGAGAATTTTTTGGTCAGAATATGGCAATGATGGGTGTTAAAACTCATCATTTTTCATGGAGAACTTGAATTTCAAGTTGAAACCCCCTAAAAATGAGGGAAATTTTGGATCCCAAAAAAATCAGAAATTTTCCAAAAAAACTTTTTTTTTCGAATGTCTGAATTGACTTTTCATCGATTTTCTTATTGAAAACTGAATTCAGCAGGTGATAAGGATTGATTTGACACCCATCATGCCCATGTTTGGAAAAATTGAAAATTCAGAAGGGTGGTAGATAACGGGACCCTAGAGAATTTTTTTAATCAGAATATGGGCTTGATGGGTGTCAAAACTTCCCATTTTCCACGTAAAATTCAAATTTCCCGCCCGAAACTCACCACTTGGTGCTGCACAAAATATGTCAATGTTCCCTTCCAAGTTTCGCCCCATTTCTCAGGTGTATACGTGTTCAACCCATCAACCAACTGAAAATATAATCTTATCATTGTCAATTTTTCTTATCACTATCACATCCGCAATATCAGCTTTCTCGGCGTATGGAAACATTTTTTCAAATGGTCCAGAAGTCAAACAACTCGTCGTTTTACACCAGAACTGTCCAGAAGAAGATTGGAAAATCCAAAAAATCCCAAAAAAAAGTAGGAAGTTCAGATGCATTTAGTTAAAAAAAATAATGATCTTTTGGGGTGGGCGGGAATTCAAAAAAATTCAAAAAAAATGTTGGTTCCGATTTAGGAAGGATTAGGGGGGATAGACATGACACATTGATTTTTTGAACAAAGTTCAACCTATAAATTTTTTTTTGATTTTTTCACGTAATTTTGGGAAAAATTGGTTTGAAAAATGGGCTGAATAGTAGAAAAAATTTGAAAAAAAATTGAAAAAAAATTTTTTTTTCACAATTTAATTTCAATTGGGACAAATTAAAGGAAAGATAATAGATATAGTAAAAATTGGAAACGAAAAAAATCAATTTTTTTTAATTTTCAAAAATGTTGAATTTTTTTGAAATTTTTGAAAAAAATTTTTTTTTCAAATTTCAATTTTTCATCACTAAAAATCATTTAAAAAAATGAATAACACATCTTCATTCAATCAATCTTATCACTCTCCCTTATCACCCAGCACTATTATAACCATAATCAATCATTGGAATTCTCGACGGTGCCCCTTCCAATTTCCAGTTCAACTTCTCAGCAATTGGCGGCAATTGGGTGAACTGTGTGCCGTACATGTACAATAAATCCATAATTGCTCCAGAAGTCCGATTTTTCGAAGCCACTGCTTCGGCGGTTTTGTTGAAGAACATTGGACCGGTGCAACGGAAGTAGTTGAGACAGTCGGTGTCGGATTCCCAGAACAGGGAGCGCATCTGATAAGGTGATAAGTGTTAATATATGAAAAATTGAAATCAGTAAATGATAAGGATTGATTTGACACCCATCATGCCCATATTTGGAGAAATTCAGAAATTCAAGAATTCAGAAGAGTGGTAGGTTAAAGGACCCTAGAAAAATTAAAAAATTTTGTTGGTCGGTATATAGGCATGTTGGGTGTCAAGACATGTCATTTTTCACGGAGATTCTGAATTTCTACATCAAAATCACTAAAAACTAGGAGAATTCCTGAATTCTAAAAAAATCAAAATTTTTCAAAAAAATTTTTTTTTTCAAATTGTGGAAAAATCATTTTTCATCTTTTTTCTTTTTGAAAATTGGAATCAGCAAGTGATAAGGATTGATTTGACACTCATCATGCCCACATTCAAAAGATTTGAAAATTCAGATGAGTGGTAGATAACGGGACCCTAGAAAAAAAAATTTGTCAGACTCTGGGCATCCGTGGTGTCAAATAATCCCATTTGTTACGTAGAATTCAAATTTCCCACTTATTTCCACCTACCTTCTGCGCCTGCTCCTCATTAAACACATTATTCCCCTGAAGTGTCCTGTACATAAATCTCATAAACATCTTGATCGTCCATCGATGTTCGATAAATGATAAGCCCTGTTGCCTGGCAAATTCCTTATCAGAAAGGTCCCGATATTTCCAAAGAGGCGGTTTTTCAGCTTTTTTGTCATTTTCATACCAGGATGCATCCTCATCCGGATATATTTTGAATGAGCTCGTATTCGACTGCATTATCATTTTCGTAGGTGATTTTATCACTTGAACCCATTTTGAATCGACCCAATCGTTCAGGATTTTTCGAGAATCCGCGGCAGATTCTTGGTGGTTCACGTCGAAGGTTAGCTGCAAAAAAAAATAAAGCAGTTTCAAAAAATCAATACGATCGGTTTTGGTTACTGTACCTAAATTTTTTATTTGAGTAAATTCAATTTCACATTCGAAATTTCAATTTGGCGCGCATGATATCTCGCAAAACTACAGTAAGATTTGCATTTTTTCAATCGACAATCACTGAAAAATGCCCGTCTTACTGTAGTTTTCGCTGCGAGATATCGTGCGCGCCAATTTGAAATTTTGAATGAGAACTCTTTTTTTTTAGTTGCAATGATAAATGTTTTTTGATAAATGTAAAAAAATTTTTCAAAATTACCGTTTCCAAAAAAAATTGAAAAATCTTTGAAATTTCAAAAACCTATTTATGCCGCTATTGTATCTCTCAAAAAAAAAAAAATCAATTCCACTGTACAAACCACACTTCCGGGAATTTTTCAAAATTTTCTGGAAAAAAATTGAAGTTTCAAAAAATTTGCAATTTTTTTTGTATTCTTGAGTTATTATTGTGAAGCTTGTATCGATTATGAGTAATAAACGGTATTTTTGAAAAAAAAATCAAAACGGTGTCCCATTTATTCCGAGTATCTGTACCGAACTTCCAGAGAGATTTTTTGAAAATTCAAAAAAAATTACAGTTTCACGAAATTTTCAAAATTTTCAAGTTTCACAAAATTGTAATCCTTCGTTTACTATTATGAAAAATATTATTAAAAAATTTTTTTTCAAATTTGTTTTTTATTTTTTTCAGTTTCAAAAATCCCAAAAAAATTCAGAAATGTAAAAATTGAGCAATAATGAAACCAGAACATTTGCTTATTTTTATCAATTCCATATACTCAAAAAACCATGATTCCTGTACTTTTTTTTCAGAATTTCCCAAAAATAAATTGAAAATTAAATAAGAAATTTCAGTTTCAAAATTTCCAAAATTTCCAACAATTCCCCCAATTTTTTAATTCGAATTCCTGATCCAAAAATTGATAATCAAATTTTTATTACTGTACCTATAGTTCAAAAATTCCAGAATTTAAAAAAAAATTTCATTCTTATTTTTCAGTTTCAAAAATTTTCAAAAATCTAATAAATTAATAAATTTTCAATGCCTTCATTGCCCCTCTTTCCCAAAAAAAAGCTGTAAAAACTTTCCGAATTTCCCAAAAATTGAAAAAAAAAACATTTTTTAAAAATTGTTCAGTTTCAAAAATTCCCAAAATATCTCCCAATTTCACAAGTTCCCTAATACCAACTCAGATCTCCCCCAAAAAAATCAATAAATCAATACCTTCCAAACATCCGGTTGCCTTGCATACGGAAAAATGGTCATAAAAGTTTTGACTTGAATCTGATCCCATCCGAAGACAAAAAAGGGAAAAAATATCAAAATAAGGGGGAAATTGAACATTTCGTTCAAAAAATGTTGTCAAAATTGAACTAAACTTGTACAAAAAAAGACCAAAAAATCCAAAATTTTCCCAATTTTAATCCCACTAAAATCCCATTCGAAAAGTTTGAAAAAAGCGAAAAATCGAACTAGATACGTCAGAAATGACCTCAAAGTTCGGTTTTTCTAAAAAATCAATAAATCACATCAAATTTACTCTCAAAAGCTTCCAGAAAAAAGCCAGAAAAAACCAGAAAAATCGAGAAAAACGGCGAAAAAATTATGATGGAAAATGGTTGAAAATAGTGATAATGATAATATTTTTGGTCGGAAACAATGCGATAATCTACGGTTTTTTGTCATTCTAAATACACAAAAAATTGGGGAAAAAAAGAAAAAATGGGAGAAATCCAGGAGGGTTGGTTGGCGGGAAATTTGAAAATTAAAAAAAAAATCCAATTTTAATTTCTCTTCTTCGGGTTATCAGTTCTTGTAGAGTTGGTGACGGCTTCGCCGAGTTGAATTGCGCCTCCGAGTGGTCCCAAATGATTGGCGTTCGGTGAGATAAAGTTGGTCCACACGTACGTCACAGAGTCATCGATCTGAAAGAATTTTGATGATTTTTACAGTTTCAAAAAAATTTCAAATTTCAAATTGAGATTTTTACAACGATGCCGCCCCTCGTAGAAATACTTGAATCATTACCATAATTTCGGTTTCAGAAATTTGAAATTGATATTTTTGAGGGGTTGTCTTATTGGAAACCAATGTAAAAATTAGTTACTTGTAATAATTCAAGTTTCAGAATTTTTAAAAATTCGAAAATTGAGATTTTCAGAACAAAACTGCCCTAAAAAATAAATTGGATAATTTTCATAATTTTGGTTTCAAAAATTACAGAAATTTGAAATTGATATTTTTGAAGAGTTGTCTTATTGGAAACTGACATAAAAATTGAAAATATTGGAATATGTTTCAAAATTTTCAAAAATTTGAAATTTGAGATTTTTGAAACAATAATGTTCTTCGTTCATATGGATAATTTTTCAAAGCAAAAAAATTAGAAAAATGAGGAAAATCATAGAATTTTTCGGGAATATTTTGATTTATAAAATTCAGATTTTCTGAATGATACCTCGTCAGGATAATTGGATACTTTCCATAATTTCGGTTTCAAAAATTTTAGAATTTCGAAATTATTTTTTTGAGAAGATAAATCTTTTTGGAAAACACAGAAAAAATTGAAAAATTATAATAATTCAAGTTTCAAAATTTTCAAAAATTCAAAAATTTAGATCTTTCAATCAATTCTGTTCCTCGTCTAGATGAATAATTTTTCAAAGCAAAAAAAATTATAAAAATGAGGAAAATAAGGAAAATAATCAAATTTTCATAATTACAGACTATACTTTCCAGTTTCCCAATTTCAGAATTTTTAAATTGAGAATTCGTACCTCAGAATTCCCTATTTCGACGGAATTGTGAATCAAAATGGGAAAAAAAAAGAGAAATTCTGTATTTTTTTGATTTTGCAGTTTCAAACAATGGTTATGAAAAAATGTGGATTTTTCAAAATAATGTAAACTCTTTTTCAGGAAAAAATTGACATTAACAAAACTTTTAGAGAAAATTGAATTTTTGCAGTTTCAAAATTTCGCAAAAGATTTTCGCTGCGTAACTTTTTCAGTAAATACACGATTCAAGAACAGAATTTTTAATTTTTTTCAATCCACAATTTCGAATAAATTTAAAAAACTTTTTTTTTTTACATTTTCAAGAATCTCCAAAATTTTTGAAAATAAAATGTTCCAACATTGCTCAGTCGAATCGCTTTTCAAAAAAAAGGCAACTCACATAACCGCCAGCCTCTCGCAAGTGTCCCGAATAACGGGAATAGGCCCAGACGCCTAGGGCTCCGATCACGATGCACAGGATTGACGAGAAGATTCCTGGAACAATTCAGAATTTTTGAAAAGTTGGAAAAACAAGCCAATCGAAGAAAAATTCAAATTTACAGTGAAAAAAATTATGGGAAACTGTAATATTTTTCAGATTAATTTGTTATTTTCAACATGGATTACAATTTGAAGACATTTTTAAGAAAATTAATTTTTTGAAATTTTTGAAACAGTAATTTTACAAATTTTTCTTTAAAAAAATTCTAAATTATGCATTTTTTTTGAAAAATTAAAAAATTATTCACAGAATTGTTAGAATAATTTTAATTGAAAAAAATCTGGGAATTGTAATTTTCTATTTTTTTTTTATTCCGAACTACAAAAGAACGGTCATTGGAGAAATTTTAAAAAATTGTTTTTCTGAATGTTTTGAAGCAGTGATTTTTCAGATTTTCTTTTCACAAAAAATTTTGGAATTTTGCATTTTCAGAAATTAAAAAAAAAAGATAATTCATACAAATGAGACAAATCGGAGAAATTTTTGGAATAAATTCTTTCTCAATTTTCTGAAACAGTAAATTATTTTTGTTTCGGCAATTTGGTCTACTAATCAGAAAACACCTTCCCAGCAAATTTTGAAATTTTTGAAACAGTAATTTTACAAATTTTTCTTTAAAAAAATCGGAATTACGTATTTTTGACAATGAGAAGACAAAAAAATGACCACGGGAAAAATAAAATGTATTATTGAAAAAAAATAATGTGGGAATTCAAATTTTTTATCGTTTTTTTTCAAAGCGCAAAAAACCAACCGATTGGAGAAATTTTGGAAAGAAAAAATGTTCTAAAACTTTCGAAACAGTGAATTATTTTAATTTTGGCATGTTTTTGGAATTTGCATCGGCCATCACAATAATCAAAAAAAACACATGTCCAGCTTATTTTGAAATTTTTGAAACAGTAAATTTCTCCAATTTTTCACATTTTTCATGAAATTTGTAATTTTTTCCCAATTTTCAGAATTTTCAAAAATTTCAAAAATCAAAAAGCTCAATTCTCACCAGCAATTCCATCGAGTCCCAACAATTGGAAGAACTCCTGGAAGATGTAGTCAATGATCATAAGGGAGACAAGGACCGCAGGGGTGCGCATCGATTTGAACAGATTCTTGCCATTGTTCACCTTCAGGTAGTTCTCGTACGATTCCTGCAAAAATGAAATTTTTTTGAAAATTTCAAAAATTAAAAAAAAGAAAAGAATTTCCAAAAAAATAACCAAATCACTAGAAAAATAGAAAATCCAAAAAAAAAAGTAATGAAATTTCGCTTTTTTTCAGTTTCAAAAAATTTTCCAATTTTCCAGAATTTAGAAAATATTCATTCATCGTATTACCAGAACTTGCCAAAATTTTTTGAAAATCCAAAAAATAGAGATAAACACCAATTATTTAAAAAATCCAAATTTTTTCAGAAATTTCAAAAAAAATTGAAATTGTTTTTTTTTAGTTTCAAAATTTTCAAAAATTTTTCCAGGATTTAGAAAATATTGATACTCTCTTACAGTGATGGGCGAAGTGTGGGTTTTTGCGGCGGCGGAAGAGGAAAATTTAGGGGGGCAAAAGCTAGGCCGCCGCTTCGAGAGAGTGTGCGGCAGCGAGAGTGCGCAGACAGTGGCGAGTGGGCGTGGCGAGCGGGCGCG
>LR539198.1:38863-82965 GCA_900536315.3 Caenorhabditis becei
GGCCTGAAAGGCGCTTTCACTCGTGGCGAGATATCGCGGAGTGTCGTTCGGAAAAAAGTGCGCCGCACTCTCAGTTTGAAATACAACGATAATACCAACTTTCCAAAGAATATTGTGTTCCCACAAAAGAAAGAGAGAAAATTGCTGATTTTGAAACGCATTTCAAGAAAATACATTTTTGAAACAGTGATTCTCATTATTCCATTTTTTGAAATTTGTTTTTTGACCTCTGCTTATTCAGAATGGAATATTGAATTGTGCGCAAACCGCAAACAAGGAACTACCAATTTTCAAAAATTTTTCTAAAAATAAAAAATTTGAAACATGAATTTTTTTCATTTTTGAACTATTTTTGTAAAATTAGAATTTGGTTCAGAATTGATTTTTTCTAATTTTTAAAGAATAATGAAACGAAAACTGCCATTATCAGAAATTTTTAATTTTCAAAAAAACTTTTTTTTCAAGAAAACAAAAAGAAATAAACATTTTTGAAACTGTGAAATTTCCAATTTTATCATCTTTTTTACGTCTTCAGACAAACTGAATTGATATTTCTACAAAAAAACAATTCTTTGAAACGAAAATTTTCAATTCTGGAAACAAAACGTTTTTTGGCAATTATTTTGAGAAGTATTATTTGGTAGTACTCAAAATTTTTCAAATTCAATTTTCAAAAAATTTTGAATCAGTAAAATTTTTTTTGTGTTGCAATTTTTTAAAATTGATACATGATTCAAAGCTAGATTACCAGATTTTTAGCTATCAAAAATTTCAATTTTTCTGAAGCCAATATTTTGAAAAATTCTCACAAACCTTGGAAAATGCGAATGTATGCCTTGAAGTACTCGAGAAGTTCGCGACACGTCATTTTCTGTCCGTTGATTTCCTTGTGAACCAGTGCGAACGGATCGAGAAGACGGGGCACAAGGGCACCGAGTTGCTGTTGGAATTCCGATTCAATATCTGCAAAAAGAATAACATTGTTTGGGGGATATTGATTTTTTGCAACTAAAAAAAATTTTAATTTGATAAAAAACGGAACGTGGAATAAGATTGTGAATAATCAAAAATGTGATAACACAATTTTGAAACAATAAAAATAATTGCCTTATTCTTATAAATTTCAATTTTCGCATTTTTTAGTCAGTTGAGAGGACTAACTGAATAGAGTAGAACCCAAAAAAATGTACTTTTGAAATTTTTTGAAACATAAATGTCTAGTTTTTTTTTGAATTTTTTAAAATTGAACTGAAAAAAATTGAAAATCAATGACAGAAAATTGTTTCGAAGGATTTTTGTGTTTTTTATCACAAAGTAGTGTTGGAATTATTTATTTGATGAGAATTTTATCAGATAAAAATTTTGAAACGGCAAAAAAATAGGGAACAAATAATAACAATTTTCAACTTTCCCAATTTTCCTGTTATTTTTTTTAATTAAAGAAAGGAGAAAAAAACATCGATTTTTAAATCCAAAAAAAACAGGTATTCCTTTTCTTTATTAGAAAAAATAATCTTAATTTAAATCTTAATTTTCACACTCACCAACAAGTTTTCCATCAAATTGCGGGTTGGTGGCGACTTTGAGACCGGGATGGGGCATCAGGAAGCAGCGAATGTCCTCGAAACACGAGCGGATGTGCTGACGGAGCTGCTGAAGCTCAGAGTGCTGCTTCTCAGAGACCTGAAAGGAAAAATGACAGTTTCAGAAAAAAACTAAATAATTTTGATTTTTTAAAGATTTTTCAATGAAACAGGAAGTTTCTCAACTATTCTTAAAAATTGATAAATTCAAAAATATTTTTTAAAAAACATTTTGTTTCAATTTTCAAATGATATTTTTTGGTTTCAAAAAATTTATATGAAAAAGTGTTTGAAAATTCGAATTCAGTGAATTATTTGTATCCGAACACTTATTTTCTTTTGAAAACAAAAAACAGTTTCAAAAATAATTTTTCAGAAATTTGGAAAAATACATTTTCGATGTCTCGGCTGTGGAACTTTCATTGTTTGAAAAAAACTTTTGGTTTCTCAACATTCTAATTATTTTTTCAGAAATTCACAAAAAAAACCGCAAAAAATCACTGGGAAAACCGAAAATTCCAATTTTTCGGAAATAAATCATAACTTTTTTTTTCGGAAAGTTTTGGAATTAGCAAACCTTTCTCATTGAAGCTTACTGAAAATTACAGGAATATGAGAACATTTTGAAACATAATTTGTTTAATTTAAAAAAAATCAAATTCTCTATTTTTATAAGATTTTTATGGAACTTTTGAACAGTCGTAGTTGTCAACAAAAAAATAGAAAAAAATTCTCAAAAATTGAATGCTAATTTTTAAAAAATTCACCTTTTTTTTCTAATTTTTTCAAAATTCGTTCCAATTTTTCCCGATTCTGTTTGAATTTTTTTTAAAATTTCCTAAAAATCCTATTTTAATTTTTAAAAAAATCATTAACCAGATTTTTGCCAAATTTTTCAAAAATTTGATGAAATTTTTTTTTATTTCTCAAAAAATTCGATTTGCTTACCTCCAATCTCTTCTCCAGAATACGCTGTCCTCCCTGGAATCCAAATTCCGCTTCGTACGGGAAAGACCAGTCACGGACGAGGAAAAGCAGCGATTGGAAGGGCTTGGCGTTGGAATCCTCCAGGGCGAGACGACCGTATTCAGTGAAGAGCTGCAGGTGTTGAAGGTCGTCTTCTTGGATGTTTTGCGAGAGATTGTAGATCTGAAGGAGTGATAAGGAGTGATAAAAAAAAATGATAAAAAGGTACCTGGACACTGGAAATCATAGTGGAGAGAGCGAAGATCGTGGCACAATCCTTGACGGTCGACTGCGAATCAAAGGCTCCCTGGGTGTCCATGAGCAGCACGGCGACCTGGGAAAAATCGATAATTCAGAAATTTTTTTACAGTTTTTCAAAAATTGTATTTTTTTGGAAAATTCCTATGAGTTATTGATTTGTGCGCCCCTTTTTCAAATAAATAAAAAAATAAATTTCTTTTTTTTTCAAGTTACAAGGGAAGTATGTGACTTCGCAGACTCGAAAAATTCCGAAAATATACTGATAATATACAGAAAAATGCGCTGAATTCAATGGTGCTCTCAGAATTTGCCGTTTGCCAAAAGCTGATTTTTTACGATTTTTCAAAGTTGAGTTTTTCCGATAATTGGGAGATTATTTGGCGATTGCCTACAATGAGTCGACTGGTAGCTTTTGTCAAACGGCAAATTCTGAAAGCACCATTGAATTCAGCGCATTTTTCTGTATATTATCAGTATATTTTCGGAATTTTTCGAGTCTGCGAGGTCATGTACTTCCCTTGTTAGTATTTTCCACAAGCGCTTGTTCTAATTTTTACAGTTTCTCAAAAATTTGAAAATTTTTGGAAAATGTCCATGAATTAATGCTTGTTTGCAACCCATTCTAACTTTTACACTTACACATTCTATTTTTTTATCCGTATTTTTCACAAGCGCTTGTTATAATTTTTACAGTTTCTCAATATTTTATTGTCATCTTTTCCTTCAAAAATTTTCAGTATTTTCATCGTATCGAAAACAATTTTCCGTAACTAAGAAAAAAAAAATAATATTTTTGATTTCAAAAATTAATTTTAGAAAATCGGTGAAATTTTTTCCAGTGGGACCATTATTAATTTGATTTTCAAAAACATTTTCAGTATTTTTTTCAAAAATCCGGAAAATAAAAATTTAAAAAAAATCCAAAGTTTCCTGTTTCAAAAATTTGCGAAAAAAACATTCCCCGAGCTTATGATAATTTTGCTTTCTCGTAATCTTTTCATCAAAATCCAAAAAAAAATTGTAAAAATATCCCGTTTCACCTAATCATAATTTTGTTTCTTGATTTTCACAAATTATTGATAAGTATGAACTGCATGATTACTAATGATTTATTTCAGAATTTGAATTTTTTTTGACATTTCTGTTAATTGCCAGATTTTTCTACTTGATCTTATTTATCAATTTCAGAAAAAAAATTCGCTAGATTTTTTTTTCAATTCCAAAAGTCTCTAGATTATTCTTTTCCAGGTACCACAATCCAAAAATAATATTTTCAAAAATCCCAAAATCCCTTTTTTCCACTCACCTCCTCTCCATTTCTGTCCTTGACGATGAACGGTTCGCTCCAGATGAGGATTCCATTCGTGTCACGTTCACTGCCTCCACGCCACGAGAATCCCGAAAGCGGCGAGTTCGGAGACATCCATTTCTCCTCGTTGAACGCATCGATTTCTGGAACGGCTTTGCGGAATTAAATAGGGGGACCAGAAAATGAGGAAATCGAAAAAAATTAAAAAAGAAAATTGAATTTTTGAAAAACAATTTTTTAAAGCCACGGATGTATCATTTTAAATTTTGAAAATTCCAAAAAAACAAATATTTCGAAACAGAAAAAATTAAATCAATTTTGGAAGATATTCAATTTCGAAAATTAGAGAAAAAAAATTTTTTTAAAAAGAAAATTTTTCATTTTTTTTCCGTTTCAAAAAAAAAATTCTAAAAAACCAGTTCTAATAATCAGCGATATCGGAAAGCGTAGATTCCAAAATATCTCCCCCCATTTTTTCGTGTCAAGACCTTTGCTCACCTCCCATGACCTTCTGGGCCTTCTCTCTCCATGTCAGATAGCGAAGGAAAAAGTTGAGGAGGAACGATTTTCCCTTGCGGTACGCGCCGGCAACTCCGATTACGGCGACCTGCAAGAAATGGGGTAAAAATAAAAAAGAAAAAATTGATAAATAAAGCAACCCTAGGTTCATTAATTTTGGAAAAATCAGTGTTTGGTTTTGTATTTTTGTGAAACAAAAAAATGCTCAAGGTTTTGTCATTTTTTTCACTAATTTCTCAGTTCTCAAATTGTATCATAATTTTTATGAAACTGACAATTTATAAAGAATGTTTTTCAAATTACAAAAATTGATGATCAACTTGGAAAATTTTTGAAAATGTCTGTTGATTTTTTACAAAAACTAAAGAAACATTGCAAAAATTAAAAAAAAAATTTCTCATTTTTTAAAAAATGTTTCTCCTCTTTTTTAAACAATCAGTTTTTCCAATTTTTCTGCTAAAAATTATGAAAAATCAGAAATAAATTTTAAAAAAATACTGTTTCAAAAATTCAAAATTTTTTTAAGAGAAATTTTGAAAATAATTCTACGAAAACTGGTGGGCGCCCTTTTTTTTGAAATTTTGAAAATCAGAAAACTATAAATTTTGAAAATATTTTTCAAAATTAAAAAAAAATGGAACAATTATTGTTTCAAAAGTTTCAGACACAGCTGGGGAAGAGATTTTTATTTTGTTAGACGGTGTCTATTCTTGAAAAATTATAAAACATTTTTTTTTTCGAAATTTTGAAAATAATATCACGAAAACTGTAACTCATCTAGCTTTCATTGGTTTCAAACAAAAGTTGAAAATCAGCAATTCCAATTTTTCCCTTATTCATTTTTTTGAAAGTCCCGCTCACCTTCTTATCAGCGACTTTGGGGTTCAACAGGATGCGTTCCAAGAGTTCCGTTTTCAATTCGAACGAATGATCCGTTTCCTCGACGACTTCGACAATTCGGACGGCCTGTGGCTGAGTCGGAAGGACGTCTTCGACTTGGCCAGAATGGGGCACGTCTTCCGATTGGTGCTGTTGAGCGGTTTCCATCGTTGACAAAGGGCGGCTGGAAAAATATAAAAAATATGAAGAAATTGAGGAAAAAAACAGGGAAAAAGGAAAAAAAAGAAGAAAATTCCGGGGAAAAATCGAAACTAAGCCAAAATCTTGAAAAATGACCAAAAATTTTTTTTTTAATGAGAAAAAGAGGAATATTTTAAAAATCAGAGGAATATCGATCAAAAATCAATAAAAAATTGAAAATTCTGGAAAATCACGGAGTTATCATTTTTAGCATTTCGCACCTTTTTTTGGAATTTTAGTAAAACAGTAAAAATCCAATTTTTTCCAGATTATTCCAATTTTTGACTAAAAATGGCTTACTAAATCGGTGAGATCATTGATTGTCATAGCGTAATTTTTTTTTTTCGGAATTTTTTGAAACAGAAAAAAATGAAAAATTATTTTTTTTTGAATTAAAAAAAAAGATTTTTAGAAAATTGGGAAAAATAGCAGAAATAGCTGGAAATAGGGAAAAAAAATTGCAAATCTGAAAATTGAAAAATAAAATCCGCTAAAAATGAAAATTTTTAAAAAAATCTTTCAAAAATCATGAGAAAATTGGAAAAATTAGCATAAATTCCGTAAAATTAGAAAAATAAATTTTGAAGAGAGAAAATTGAAAATTCCTTCAAAACCATCATTTTTTCCTTTGAAAACTGCCAAAAACCCCAAAAATTCCGGTTTTCCTTCAAAAATCTCCGAAAAACTCTCAAAATCCTGCAAATTTCGCGAAAAATCCGGAAAAAATACGAAAAAAAGGCGCACAACTGTTCCGGGGGCCGAAAAGAAGAAACTTTGAGAGAAGAATCGAGAAGAAAACGGAAAAATGAGAGAAAACGGGCGTTTGTTTTGTGATTCAGTGGAAAAAGACAAAAAGGGCCCTTTCCAAGGGAAAAAACATTTGGAAAATGAAAAAATAAGCCTAAATTTGGTAGAAATGGGCCTAAAAATGATTATTGATTTTTTCAGGGCCTTCAAAACAAATTTTCCACTGAAAATAGCCCAAAAATAAGCAATTTCCTATGATTTTAACCTAAAAAATGATAAAAACACGGCTATTTTCACTGTTATCGCAATCTGTGATCCAAAATGGAAAAGTTGAGAATAATAAAAGCAGGTCAGATGGAGAAGAAGACGAGAGAGTGTGTGGAACGAGGAGGGTGCGGAGAGAAAAAGAGGAAAAGAGGGGGAGTAAATAGAGAAACACCACGGGACGCTGCTTATCGACCAGACACTCGAGAGAGACATGGGATACGGGAAATTTGGAGAGAGGAATTAGTGGAAATTGGAGGAAAAATTAATGAAAATTCAGGGGAAATGAGTGAAAAATAAGGAAAAAGTCCAGAAATTTTTTTTGGCATTTTTTTAATTTGAAAAATTTGGGAAAAATTGGAAAAATTGAGGAAAATTTGGGAGAAATGTAAATTTAATTTGAAAAATTTTAGAATTATATAAAAATATTTTTGGCATTTTTTGATGGTTTTTTTTTTTGAATTTCTGACATTTTGTTCAGAAAAAAAGTTGGAAAATTGGAGAAAATGTGGGAAAATTCAGAAAAAATTCAAAAATTACAAAAAAAAATTGTTTTACATTTTTAAAAATATTTTTTTTAATTGAGAAAATTTTTGGATTAAAAAAATTTTTTTTGGCATTTTTTCAATTTCAAAAAATTTTTAAAAAATTTAGAAAGATCCAGGGAAAAATTTAGATTAATTTTGAAAAATTTAGGATTCGAAAAATATTATTTTTCATATTTTTTAATGTTTTAGCGTTAAGAAATTCTACAGAAAAAAAAGGAAATTGAAAAAATGAAATTTTAAAATTGGGAAAAATAGGAGAAAATTACGGAAAATGCAGAGAAAAGTCGAGAAGGATTTTGAAATTCAAAAATTTTTTTTTGAACTATTGGAATTTTTTAGTTTGAAAAATTTGAAAAAATGTAGGTACATAAATTCAGGAAAAATAAAAATTCAAAAATTCGAAAATTACAACAAAACAATTTTTCTGAATTTCAGAATTTTTAAAAAATCAGTTATTTGTAAATAATTCAGATTAGAAAAAAAATGAGAAAAAAACATTTTTGGAAAAAATTTTTTTTTCAATTTTCCAGTTTTTCAGTTTTTTATTCAAATTTTTTCGAAATTTCCCTTATTTTTCATTCAAATCTTTTAAAATTCGATTTTCACAATAAAACTAAAAAACTCTACGTTTCCCACATGTTTTCCCTCATTTTCACCTTGAAAAACAAATAAAAATCTGTTATTCCTGTCTTGAAAACACGAAAACATGTTTTCGGGTGAATTTTTCATTTTCTGACGATATTTTTGGGGTTTTTGAGCTCAAATTAGCGTGAAAACTGTAAAAATCATGTACTCCTCGGTTCCGCCCCTCAAAAATTGCGAAATTCACGAAATTTCCCTTGAGCGACGTGTCTTTCGCTTGAAATTTCGAAATTTTTTTTATTTTTGGTCAATTTCAAGACAAACAATACGAAAAATAAAATAAATCACAAACTGGCAACATTTCCCTGGGGAAAAATAAATATTTGAGACAAAACTTTAGATTTTATCGATAAAATCAAAAAACCGGCGGGAAATTGCGAATTTTGGCAGTTTTGTGAGTGACATAGTGGAATGGTCAGTGAAATTGACAGGTTTTGACGATTTATCGATGGAAAATGCACTTTAGAGCGGGAATTTGCATGAAAAATGGGCGAAAATGCAGGAAAATCGAGGAAAAATGAGAGAAATCAAGAATACGCGCGCTACAGTATGCCCTAGAGTTTAAAGGCGCATAGCTGGATTTAGTTGGGCGGGTCTCGACGCGAAAGCTGGTTTCTGCGGGATTTCGCTAGAAATTTCTGGTTTAAAAAATTCAAAAAACTGAAAAACACTTGAAACACCAAGTTGTGAATATTTTTCGACAAAAAAATTGTAAAATCCCATCAATCTTACAGTCTTCCCAAACTTTTACAAAACCTACCGTATCCAATAAAGTTTAAAGGCGCATGCCTACTTTTGTTGCATTTTCACTATATTTTCGACCCATTTTTACTAAATTTTCGCAGTTTTTCAGGCATTTCCAAGCTTCCCATCGATTTTCGATCTCCCTCGCCTCCTCAAAAAATCTTCAATTTTACGATCACAGCACACACACATGTACACCTGGCATCTTCCGCTGTAAACTTTCCCTGCTCACTTGAAACAATTCATGTCTGCGTTTCCTCGCCTTTACACACTATTTTGCCTCCGATTCCCTCACATCTGGGCCGCCGGCGACGAGAGAGTATGTAAAAGTGAGAGACGGTTAGAGAAGCAGAGAGAGGCGCTGCTCAGCTGACTAGTGAGGTCCAGACGCCCAGAATCTCCCTTTTTTCCCTCATTTTTTCTATTTTTCTATTTTTTCTGCTCAATTTCCCGCTCCTTTTGAAGCTTTTCCTCCCTTTTTCATTGTCAAACTATTTTTTGCTAACCCTTGAAACCAGGTACACAACGCATAGGTTAAGCCTGTAACTATCACATGACTTTTTGTCGTCTCGCCGTCTGCGTCTCTGCGGATCGCACACTCTCTCGGTGTTTGCTTGCGCGGCGCCCGACCGGTTCGAGAGCCTTCTCTTCTCTCCTGAAACTTTCTGCCATTCGCCTCCTTTGCCCTCTTGCCATTTTCACTTTCCAAGGGGAAAGTGAAAGAAAGGTGAACTGTCCTTGGTATTGTACTTGGTAGTTACATTGTTTCAGAAAGTTTGAATTTTTTTCGTTTCAAAAAAAAAAGAATAATTTTTTATAAGAAAAGGGTGGTTCAATGCATCACTGATATCAGCTAAAAATTCAAAACTATAATGAAAATATTTTTTTTTCTGAAATTTTCTGATTTTTGAATTTTTTGAAACTTGAAAAAAATTTATATGGTAATTCTCAATTTTTTATAAGTTGAAAGTTTATTTTTTGATTCCATAGGAATTTTATAAATTTTAAGAATTTTTCTGGAACCTTTATTTTTTTTTTTTGAAAATTTTGATTTTTTAGTCCAATATCATCAACACGAGCGAGCATTGAATTTTCCAGCAATTTTTTTTATTTTTAAAAAATTTTGAAACAAAAAAAAATTCCCAATTTTTCATTTCCAAAAAAATCCCGAAAATTAGTGAAAACTTTTTTATCGCATAATCAATTCAACTTTCAGTCATTCCAACACATTTTTTTCAAAATTTCAAATTCAATTTTTCTCGAAACAGAAAAAGTTTCAAAAATTGTAACCAATTTTTTAAAATTCAAATTTTCAAATTCCAACCAATATTTCAAAATCAGTCATTCTTCAAAAAACTCAAAAAAAATTTTTTTTTTTTGAAACCGAAAAAAAACCCAAAATTTCAAAAATACCTACTTTTTTGCTCACAAATCACTCTATTCCCCAAAAAAAATTTCCTAGATTTTCTAAATTTTCTAAATTTTAATATTCATATTTGGTCTGACAAAAGCAATCAAATCAATCATTCTGCCAACATCCCAATTTTTCAAAAATTTTTGAAACCGCAAGAAAATTCTAAAAATTCCAAAAATTCCACAAAACCCCACAATGTAAAAATTGGTAAAGTTTCAAATTTTCAAAATTTATTTTTTTTTCTGGTCTGACAATCTTTCCCAGTTTTCAATAATCCATTTTTTGAAACCTCAAAACAATTTTCAAAAATTCCAAAAATTCCCCAAAACGCCAGGTAAAAATTGGTAACTTTTCTAAACTTCAATTTTTTTTCTTTTTTGGTCTGAAAATCTTTCCCAATTTTTCAAAATTAATTTTTTTTAATTCTGAAAATTCTGAAAATTTCCCGAAACTCCTTTATGTGAGCTTCGATCCCTTCCCCCACTCCCAGCTGTTCCCCCCTCATTTTTCCAGGTGAAATGGTCATTTGACCCCTTCGTGTCACATGTCCCCCTTCCACTCCCACTCCCATCACTTGTTTATGTTTTGCCCTTCCCCTTCCCCCATTTTCACTTTTTCCCTTCCCTTTTTCTGTCCACTTCCTATGCCAAAACACGAACAGACACTGTTTTCTCCCATTTTTATTATTCTTTTCATTTGAAATGCGTAATGGAGCGTTTTTTTGTCAGCGGGTCTCGCAGGGAAGAGCGGAAAAATCGTGCTGCGCCTTTAAAGGCGACTACGGTAGCGGGGCGATTTACGGGGCATTTTTTTGTGCGATTTTCGGGGTTTTTTCGGGATTTTCGTTGTTTTCCGTTATTTTTCACGCAAAAACTCAATTTTTGTAGTAAAACCTGTAAATTTATGTCGTTTTACACTAATTTCTTCTTGTTTCAGCCCGAACAACGCAGAAAAACCGACGGCGCAGGGGAGAAACGGCTGAAAATCGATCGGCTGTCGGCGACAAGCAATAATCGAGGGAAAACGACAAAAATATCTGAAAAGAAGCATGATGAGGTTATGTTAAATTCAGTTAGTAAGTTTAATCGATGAAATATTCCAGAAAAATCGGAAAATTCGTCGGAAAACCTGAAAATCATCTAAAAACCGGCGATTTGGTGGCGAACTGTGCAATTCGAAGGATGGAGGCTTGCGAATGGCGAAACATTGATGAAATCACAAAGTGAACGACACGGACAAGCGGAATATCGATTGGTTATGTTCTCCTCCTCAGTTTTCCCGTTTAATCGAGGAATTTTGCAGAATTCTCGGCGGAGGCAGTGAAAATCGACGAAGCAAGCCAGCGAATCGATGGGCTATTCGCGAAAACGACGATTTCTCAAAGGACAATCTGCGAGGTTATGTTAAAATGCAGCTGGGGTGGTTTAAGTGTGAAATTTTACAGCTCTGCACTCGGCGCCTCGCAATTCCGACTAATGTTCTAGTCGATCCGAGAAATGGAAGAGCAACAAAAAATCAATTCAAAACGAAAAGAAATAACAAATCAGTGAATGAGAGTGAGACTAGTCCAGAACGTTGATCTCTCCGTCAGAATCATCGATGGACTCGAGATCTTCGGGATTCGGAAAGGAACCGGCAGGATCTCCGACTCCGGTATCGTCACCGAGCTCATCGTCAACTTCGTTCATCAGAGCATCTACAGCAAGCTGCTTTGCTGTAATCGCTGCTGCGACTTCTTCTTCTTTCTTGATGACGTGAAGCATCGTGGCCTGAGATAGCTCTTCAGTGTATTCATTGAGCCATTGCATTGCTCTCTCTCGAACCTTCAATGTGAGTGTTTTTTGCAGAATTCGAGCTCAGAACGAACCAATCGAAGCGAGTCCCCCGATTTACCGACCGACTTCAGGAAGGTCTTCAACTGGCCCCAAACCAGCTCAATCGGGTTGAACTCGCAGTGATAAGGAGGCAATCGAATGATCTGGACCCCCAAACTCGCGCCAAAATCGTCAACCCAGTACTCCGTCAGCGCCTTGCGCCCCCCATTCTGCTCAATCCACTCCTGCGCCATCTTCCACAATTCCGGTCGCAGCTGATTCTTCACACCAACTCCCTTGGATCGGAGGAATGTGATCAGATCTGCCTTCTTGGTTGAAGCGTCGGGAAGCTGAGAATTTCGATTTTTTGGAACCTAAATTATCAAGAAAAGGACCTTCTGGAGTGGGCGACAATGATAGCTCGCATTGTCGATGACGAGAACAGCTGGTCTGTCGAGAAGCTCAGCCTCATCTCGGAGCAGCGGCAGCACAAGTTGCATGTACTCTTCGAAGGTTTTGGTGGTCATCATCTTATGATAGTCCATCGTCTGCTGTTCGACCTTCTCCCCACTAATCAACACCTGCACGCTCCCGTCCACGATTCCCTTCTCAGTTTGCACTGCGAGCACGATGGCTCGCTTCCCCTTCGTCGCGGCCTTCACCGGACCCGGAGTCACGTTCTCAACACCTCCTCTGGCAACGATGGCATATGGATCGTCGTTGGTGTACGCCCATCCGCGTTGGTGCGAAATTCCCGAGAAAACCCATGTTTCGTCGAAGTAACCAATCAACGCATTCTGAGCACGGCACTCCTGGATCTGTCTGATGTAACGAGCCTTCCATTGAACGATGAAGTCCTTCGAATTAACCAGTGGGTTGTACGTTTTAAGACGATAGGAATATCCCATTGCGTAGAGAATGCGGGCCACTTTCGCCGGAGACACGTGCACATCAAACTCCTCCTGAAGCCATTCCCTGACGAAGTTCAATGTCACATTCCGCTCCTCTCGCCACCAGGCCTGCATCTCGACGCGAATCGCCGTCTCGACACCCTCCGGAAGACGTCTGAGCGACTCGAGGTTTTTGTCCCTTTTCGACTTTGGAGTTCCTTTCGGACTGTCGTCGACGGAAGTTGGCGGATCTATACGGAGACGATTGACTTGAGCTTCGGACACTCCAGAAACCGCCGAAACTAAAGGAGTGATCTTGTCAAAGATGGTTCCCTGAGCTCCCTGTCCCAGCTCGTATTTGATATTCGAAAAGGCGCGGATTGTGTTGGAAACAATCAGCTTCGCTTTCTGGACGAGCTGGCCCTTGACAGGAATGCTCTCGAAGTCTTCCAGTTTGAGTTTCTGAATGACATTCGCTAGAATGATGTCGTCCTGAAACACGAAAATGAGACGAAGCCCCCTTCTATTCTTTTACATCAAGCTCTGTCTGACATTCTCTCGTATTCGGATCGGGAGGGGCTTCTGGGGTCGGAATGTAAGTCCCGTCTTCGAGCCTTTCGAAGCTTTCTTAAAATTTTTCAAAAATTTTCAAAATCGCCTATTTTCAGTATTTACCAAGCTGTTCCTTTCGGAATATGCTTCTTCTCATCAGAATAGTTCGCCCTTCGCTGTTTTTTACTTTCACAAATGGTGACTCCATCTAAATTTCTTTTTGAGCAACAGCAGAATCTATTCTGTGTGATGAAATGAGGGATGTCCCGATTTTAAGGCAAAATTCAGTTTTAAAAAAAAGCAAATTCATTGTAAATCACAAATATTTATCAGTTCTCTCATTCGTTTTCTACTTTTTTTCCGGAGACAATGGACATATCCGCCCTCAAATGACTCGTCAGTCAGCGAACTCCTTCTGCGCGACGCCGACAACGTGAATTTCATGGCAATGACACTTGTTTCCATTCGAATGATGGCGCCGAGTGCAGAGCTGTAAAATTTCACACTTAAACCACCCCAGCTGCATTTTAACATAACCTCGCAGATTGTCCTTTGAGAAATCGTCGTTTTCGCGAATAGCCCATCGATTCGCTGGCTTGCTTCGTCGATTTTCACTGCCTCCGCCGAGAATTCTGCAAAATTCCTCGATTAAACGGGAAAACTGAGGAGGAGAACATAACCAATCGATATTCCGCTTGTCCGTGTCGTTCACTTTGTGATTTCATCAATGTTTCGCCATTCGCAAGCCTCCATCCTTCGAATTGCACAGTTCGCCACCAAATCGCCGGTTTTTAGATGATTTTCAGGTTTTCCGACGAATTTTCCGATTTTTCTGGAATATTTCATCGATTAAACTTACTAACTGCATTTAACATAACCTCATCATGCTTCTTTTCAGATATTTTTGTCGTTTTCCCTCGATTATTGCTTGTCGCCGACAGCCGATCGATTTTCAGCCGTTTCTCCCCTGCGCCGTCGGTTTTTCTGCGTTGTTCGGGCTGAAACAAGAAGAAATTAGTGTAAAACGACATAAATTTACAGGTTTTACTACAAAAATTGAGTTTTTGCGTGAAAAATAACGGAAAACAACGAAAATCCCGAAAAAACCCCGAAAATCGCACAAAAAAATGCCCCGTAAATCGCCCCGCTACCGTAGTCGCCTTTAAAGGCGCAGCACGATTTTTCCGCTCTTCCCTGCGAGACCCGCTGACAAAAAAACGCTCCATTACGCATTTCAAATGAAAAGAATAATATTTGGCAAAGATTTCATTGTTTTTTGACCTGAAAATGTGTATCAATGGTGGGGAAAATAGGAAAAATGCGAAAAATAAAAAATTCAAATTTCAAATTACCGCCCAGGATATCTCGCAGCGAAAACTACAGTAAGATTGGCATATTCATTTTTCGCTGCGAGATATCCTACCCGTCAATTTGAAAAAAATTTTTGAATTCCCGCCAATTTTTCCATTTGAAATTGAGAGAATTGTTCAAAGAACCTTCAATTTTACACCAGATGGTCATGAGGGTCATGTGAATTTTATTTCACATCACTCACATTCAGATGAACGAAAAATCAAATCGGCCGAGAAATTTTATTTCCGATCCTATCTTTTATTGGCATTTTCCCGGTTTCATGAATTTTTGAAGTGGAAAAAGAATAGTTTTTGAGTAATAAGTTTTAGTCACAAATTTGTTCCAAATAATAAAAAATTTTTTTTAATGTTCCAAAAATTTTTTAAATTATAAATTTACTTCTAAATTCACTTTGTAGACCGATTTATCTATAAAATAATTTTTTTTTGAAAATTTAGAAAAATTCAAAAAATTCTGAAAATTCACTCTGAAAAAAATTACAGTTCCAATGAATATTTTTAAAATCGAAAGTCGAAAAAAACAATCGGTGAATTTTTCAGCCTAAATCTAAACTAAAGAAAAATCTTTTTTCTATATTAGGCAAAGTTTCAAAAATTTTCAAAAATTTTAGGAATGGAAAATCAATATCTAAAAAATGTTAAAATCAAATTCCACAATACTGGTGAACCCAACATTTTTTTAAAAATCATAAGAAAAAAATTTCCATTTTTTCCGTTTCAAGAATCGCCACATTTCTTGAGAAACTGAATAAAAACCATTATGACCACAGATATCACTTTTTTCACCCAGCACTAATAAAATTTTTCATCCGTCGCAATTAGAACCCAATTTTCATTGCTACAGTACCTCATTTTCCAAATAAATGGTTACATTTGAATACTTGAAGCCTTTTTTGAAAATCAGTTTTTTTGTTTCAAAAAACAAACAAAATTTGTTCAGTTCCCATGAAAAATATTGATATGATCACAATATCTGATAAAATTTGGAAGGATATCATTTTTTTGAAAAATTCAAATTTTCTCTGTTTCAAAAAGTAAACTAAAAATTAGTGTCAAGTCATTTGGTAATTGCAAAAAAATAATTGCGTTTCAAAAATCCCTAAATTCCTGAAAATTCCCAAACCAATCCAATGTGAACTTGAAAGCTTCTCCTACAGTACCCCCTGTCCAAAATGTTCCAGTCTTCCAAAAAAAATTTGAAAAATCCTAAAAACTTTTTTTGAAAATTCCAGGATCCCATAAAAAATATAAAAATTATCACTTTTTTCGTGAAATTCAAATTTTCCCGAATTTAAAAATTTTTCAACTTAAAAAAAGGGCCAAAAAAAAATCAGGTCATTAGATAATTACAGAAATAAAGTAATTCCGTTTCAAAAATCCCTCAATTTCTGAAAATTCCCAAAAAAATCCAATTTGATCAAGAAAGCTTCTCCTACAGTACCCCATGTCCAAGTGTTCTAGTTGTTCTGTCTTTCAAAAAAGAAATTTGAGAAATCCTAAAAAACTTTTCGAAAATTTCAAGACTTTTTTATTTATTTTTTTTCTTTTCCAAAAAGCTCAGAATTTTTTTTCGAGATTCCATGAAAAATAATGTCATCTTTTTTTTCTGAAAATTCAAATTTTTCCCCGTTTCAAAAAAATTTTAAACAAAAAAAAAACTGAAAAAATATCATCAGGTATTTCTAGAATTTCAAAAAAAAATTTGTTTTCGTTTCAAAAATCCCCAAATTCCTAAAAATTCCAAAACCAATCCAATGTTTGAACCTACAGTACCCCTAAATGTTCCAGTGTTCTTCTTCTCCCCAACAGTTGCATTGTCCTTCTAGCTTCTCCCCTTGGCCCATTGTCCCCATCACCTGATTGCCCACATGACCCTCCTCCCCCATCAGACATCTAAACCAGTCCAAACGCATAAAGACTTCTTCGTGTCTGACCTTTCCAACCCCCTCACATGACCATTTTTTCTGCCATTTTGGCAGCGAATACAAGTATTACACTTCGTTTCCTATAAATGACATTGTTTCTTGTTGGTTTTCTCTTGCCCTTCTCGAGATTATCATCATCTGATTCTTCTTATCAGTTCCTTATCACCTTTGTTTTAGTCCATTATTCCCTTGGGTATGGCCACTCGACGTGTCCGGAGGGACAGTGAAACTTCTACCGATTCGTGGTCTCTTGTTGAAGGTAAATTTGACTTTTTTATTTTATTTTTTAGGGGGAAACTGGTGAAAAAAAATAAAAAGCACTAAAAACGAAGCAGAAATTATTTTTTTTGGAATTGAAAAAAATTGAAAAAAAAAATTCGAAACTGGAAAAAATTTTTTTTTTCAATTTTTATGAATTTTTGAAATTTTGAATCAATTTTTTTACCAATTGAAAAATGCTCCATATTTGCTCAAAATTTGAAAAATTGAAAAATTTCCGAATTTATGAAATTTTCAACAAAAATTTATTTTTGCAGTTTCAAAAATTTTCGAAAAATTCCGGACTTTTTTGAAAATTCAATAAGAAGTTGACTTGCTAGGAAGTTTTTGAAATAATTTTTTTTATTGTGAAAAGAAAATTTGGATTAGAGGAAACTTGAGAAAAAAAATGAAAAAAAATTGCAATCGTCACTTGAATTATTATTTTTTGAGTTGAAAAAAATTGAAAAAAAATTTGAAACTGTAAAAATTTTTTTTCAAATTTTTGTGAATTTTTGAAATTTTGAATTTGAAATTTTTTTTTACTAATTGAAAAATGCTCTAATTGTGCTGAAAATTCAATTTATTTTAATTTGGAACAACAGGAAATTTTAAAAATTGAAAAATTTTAGAAAAAATTTTTTTTTACAGTTTCAAAAATTTTGGAAAAATTCCGGATTTTTTCGAAGATTCAATAAAAAGTTGACTTGCTCTGAACTTTTCAAAATATTTTTTTTCTAGCAGAAAGTGTGCACTATTTTGGAAAAATCGATTACTTCAGTTTTTTCCTCAAAATTCAGAATTAAAAAAAAAAATTTATTTTTATTTTTCACTAATTGAAAAATGCTCCAATTGTGCTCAAAATTAGGTTTATTAAAATTCAAAAATTTGGGAAAATTTGATAAAATTTGAAAACGGTGTGCCAAATTTTCAGAACAGGAGAATTTCAGTAATTTTCAAAAAAAAAAATTTTTACTGTTTCAAAATTTTTAGAAAAATTCCAGATTTTTTTTTTGAAAATTCAATAAAGAATTGGCTCGCTTTTCACTTTTTGAAAAAATTTCAATCTGAGCAAAAAATCAAATTGGTGTATTTTTGATTTTTTCAGTTTCAAAAAAAGTCCTAAAATTTGAATTTTGTTCTGAAAATTCAATGCAATGTCAAAAAAATGTTTTCAAAAATTCAATGGATGAAATATTCCCATTTTCTAATTTTTTTGCAGTTCCAAAAAATCTCAAAAATTCCCCAATTTTTCTACAAATCCAATAATAACTTCTCATTTTTCCAGAAGACCACTTATCCGATGACATCTCTGTCCATTCGACAGAAGAGGAATCAGATGATGATCAGGAAGAGCCGATAATCGAAGAGCCGCCGACTTCTGACGACGAGGCGGCTTCGGAGGATTCAGATTCCGAGGATTCTGATTCTGACTGTGATTCTGAATCTGATTCTGAAGATTCTGAAGATTCTGAAGTGGAGAAGGATGTCTCTGAAGCATCGGAAGTCTCGGATTGTGGAGAGGATTCGGATTTGGAGATTCAGGAGGAGGAATTGGAAAAAGAAGAGGATGAGGAGATGAGTGAAGAGGAGAAGGAAGCGGTGAGAAAGTGTAAGGAGGAGGATTGGTATAATGAGGAAGAGGAACAAGAGGAGTACGATCAGGAGGATGAAGGTGGGAGATGATTATTGATTTTTTTTTTGAATTAAAAAAAAATTTAGCACAGAATCTGAGCTAGAAATTCACTTTGAAGCGCTATTTTTCAGAGGAAATATCAAAAAATCAAACAAACAATTTTTCAATTTTTTGTAATTTTTCGGATTTTTGAATTTTCCATTTGTTATACAATTTGAGCTAGAGAACTACAAGAACTATTTTTGAAAAAAAAATTCCAAAATTTGAGAATGTTTTGAAACAGTTTTTTTTATTTTTCGGAAAACTGGCACTATTTTTTTTAAAAATACGTCTAGCACTTGAGAATTTTTCAAAAGTTTCAAAAATTTTTTTTAAAAATCCATTTCCTCAAAATTGCACAATTCTGGTGTTTTTCGGCTCAATTTTTTTTTGAAAATTTCTGAAAAATTTTTTTTGCGGTTCCAAATTTTTTTCCAAATGTTTAGAAATTGATGGTTGAACAATCGGAAACCGGTGTTGTGTAGAATAAATTTTCCAAATTAAAAAAATTGCTAAATATTTTCTAAAATTTCGCGAATTTTTGCAGTTTCTAGATATTCCTAAAATTTCTTTGCTCAAAAAAAGAGCGATTCTGATGGATTTTTCGTTGTAAAAAATCAATTTTTTTTTCTAAAATGATTTTTTTAGAATCCATCTTATTTTTGGATTTTCAAATTTTTTTTCCACAATTTTTTACAGTTTCAAGAATTTCGGGAGAAAGCTTCTACGCATTTTCTGTGATCCAAGTGCTATCGCCATTTTTCAAAAAAAAAAAATAAAATAAAGTTTCAATTTCAATAAAAATTTAAGTTTGAGTAAATTGAATGATAAACGATGGTTCTAAGTTTATTCCTCTTCAAATAAAATTTTCCAAAAATTATTCAATAATTCGTTCCAGTGAACCGCATCCACCCGATCCCTCTGGCCATTGCTTTGGCCTTCATGTTCGGTTTCTTCGTGGCCGCCGATCGGTACACTTCGTACCTGATCAAGAAGGAAATCGACGGTCCTTTCGGAGTTTTCGGTGATTATAGCCAGCAGAGCTATAACTCGAAGAGAATCGGAAGATTCGGAGTTCGGCAGATCGATCCCGAACCGGAGGTTCGGTATGACTATGTGAGTTGTCGGGGGGAAAGGATTTTTATCAGGAGAAGGAAAAATATTGGGATTAAATGGTCAACTGCAGAGTTAAAAAAAGTGAGAAATTTTCTATTTGAAAAAAGCAAAATTTATTTTTTTAGGATTTTTTGAAAACAAGCCGAAAGATCAAATTTTTGAAAATTTGAAAATGACGGTCAAACTTCGAATTTTAGCTCCCGACGGAAATTTTTTTGAATAACCTTGTCAACAACAAAGTTATAGAGCAGAAAATTTCCTATCTGTAAAAATTTTTATAATAAAATTTGGTGCAAAATGGAATTTTCTAGAATTTTCTCAAAATTATCAAAAAAATTACCAAATTTCAAAAATTCTAACTTTTCGGAATTTTAGCTCACGATGGGATTTTTCTCAGAGAAAGTTGTCAACAGCAAAATTGTAGAACAAAAAATTTCCTATCACATACAATTTTTATAAACAATTTCAAGCAAAAATAATTTTTTAGGATTTTTTACAAAATAGCCAAAAAAATTTTTTTTCAGAAATTTTTTTTTAATTTTTAGCTTCTGTTGGAAATTTTTTCGGATAATTTTGTCAATTGCAAAGTTTCAGAGCACAAAATTTTCTATCAGTTAAAATTTTCTTTCTAATTTTCGGAGCAAAAATTGATTTTTTAAAATTTTTTTAGAAAAAAAAATGGAAAAAAAAACTTTTTTCAGCGCGGTCGTCCACTGGAGCCTCTCTCAAACAAGCTCAAGAAACTTTCGATCCCTTATTTCGTCCGTACAGACATTCCAGCCAAATACGATTTCTTCGCCCACAAACGCGTCCAAGAGGCCAAAAACAACACTGAAACGATGCAATTTCATTTCCTGAACGAAACCAGAAAACTCCCTGTGAAATGGATCAATATCTGGAGACTCGACAGAGAAATTCCGGCTCTTTTGACCGAAAAGACCTCTTTGGCTCCAATTCCACCGGCTCCGTTCACTCCGAGAAGAGCTCAGAAACAGTGGATTCCAAAGTATCAGCCGTGCCTGGTCCATGTCAATGAGAGCAAGTGGACGTGTCAGAAGAATGTGCCAGCTGTCTATTATTCGCAGAGTCATTTGATTAAAAAATGGAAGAAAAGTGGAAGAACTGGAGGAAGTGGGGAGAAGAAGAAGCAGATTTGTGGGAAGGTAAAAAACAATTTCAATTTTTTTTGATAACAAAAAAATTTATTCCGGCCTTGATACTCAAGAACTCAAAATTCAGATTCATGAAAAATTCCAAAAAATACTTTTTTCAGAAAATCAAATTTTTTTTAAAGAGAGGAACATTTTTATACAGATCCAAATTTGTCTTGAAAATTGATAAAATAAAGTGATATTCAATCAAAATCGAAAATTTCAAAAATATATATTTTTTAATTTTACTGTCTCAATTTTTCCTAAATTTTTGAAATTTTCTCGAAACTCTAGTTCCTTATCCATATTTCTAGATAACTTCAAATTTTTTTCCACAAAAAATTCCCATTTTTTTGTTCCAAATTTTGTTTTAAATATTGTTTATTTTCCCGAAAATTCAATGTTCACATAGCGCAAAATGAGAAAATTTGGAAATTTTTTTTTAAATATCAATTTTTTTTAAATTTCAGTTTCAATTTTTTTCAAAAATTTTTCTCAATGTTGAATTTTTCAATTCTAGCACAGCCTTGATTTTCTCAAAATTCCAAAAAAAAAAATTTTTTTTCTGTTTCAATTTTTTCCTTAATTCTTCAAAAAATTTAAAAAATACTCTTTTTGTACACCGGTATTGCTTTTTTCTACAATTTCCCTTCAAATTCTGAAAAAAAAAAAAAAAAAAATTTTCAGTTTCAAAAATTTCCCAATTTTTCGTTAAATTTTTCAAAAACTGATAGGCGGTCTGCAGTAGTGGCATTTCAAAATCAATAATACAGTTCTCCTATTTTTTTTCAAAATTTTTCAAAAATCAATAAAAATCAATAATTTCCAGAAAGCCAGTGAATCAATGCGTACCATTTCCAAACCAACCGATCAATGCGAGTCCCGTCACTTCTCAAAATACACTCCCCGCCGAAAGCACATCGCCTACAAGACCCCTCTTCCGTGCAAGGCCCCCAACTACAGTAATCCTTTTTCCTGAATTTTTAAAAAATTCAAATTTTATCGTTGCATCTCAAAATCGTTGATTTACGAACAAAAGTTTCCGGTGCAAAACGTGCTGCGCCTTTAAAGTACGGTAGTTGCGCATTTCGTCTTTTTCCACTAATTTTCCTCATTTTTATCGGTTTTTCGTCAAAAAAAGCACAAAAAAGTGTATTTTTCGTGTAAAAAGTGCAAAAATCGGTTGAAAAATCGATAAAAATGAGGAAAATGCGCAACTACCGTACTTTAAAGGCGCAGCACGTTTCGCGATTTCGAAATACAACGAAAATACCGAAAATCAATAAATTATCGATTTTTCCAGAGCCCAGCCACCCAAAACCAACCCAAAAACCGTCATCTTCGGAAGATTGGTTCTCGAAACGCAGTCAAGTGCGTGCTCAACTTCGCTCTCGTGCCTGAACACTACCTACAGTAACCCAATGATACAGTAATCCCCAAAAAATAGTCGCTTAGCTTCTTGTATAATCTGTAAAAAAATTGAATTTTCTTCTACTTTTTCTTGTAAAAAGGAAAAAATTCAAAAAAATTGTATTTTTTGTAAATACCCCCAAAATTGCTTTCGGCCTTTTCCTCTTCTTTCCTCGTTTTTTTGTAATTTTTCAAAATTTTAAATTTTAAAAATTTTGTATTTTTTTTGTAAAATTTCCCAAATTTCACCTCTTTTCTTGTCCATCAGGACCTCCTTTTTCTCGATTTTTTTGAATTTTTTCAAATTTTCGCAAAATTTTCGCAAAATTTTTTGGCATAATAAAGGATTTTTTAATGTTTCAATTTTTTTTGAAGTTTTTCAGATTTAAAAAATTTGATAATTATTTAAGAGATTGGAGATGGAAAAAATCTAAAAATTCACGGAATTAAATTTTTTTAAATTAGATTTTTAAAATTTTGAAAAATTAGAGTTATGGAACCATAGTTAATTTTAAAAAATTCAAAAAAACAATTTTTGAAAAAATAAACTGAATTCTCATTTTTCTAGAATATTTTTTCTGTTTCTGTTCTGAATTAGAAAAAATATTCTCGAAAAAAGTAATATATAAAAAAAAAGTTGAAAAAATACAAAAAACTTTTTTTTTTAATCAAAAACTCATTTTCCTGTTTCTAATTTTTTCCAACTATTTTCCCTAAATTACAAGAAAATTATTAGTATGGTTTATATTCCATTCAAAAATGTTTTTTTTATATAATGATTACTCTTCAAAGATTGCTGATTTTTCGAATATAAAAATTTTCTAAAAATTTTGAAACAGTGAAAAAAATTTTTTTTCATTTTTTTTCAATCTTATTTGAAATGAAATTTGTAGAATCAATGCTAAATTTTGCTCTTTTTCAAAAAAAATTTTTCTTTAGTTTCAAAATTTTTTTTTTAATTTCAATCACTGAAATAAACCAATTCGTGGGAGTCACAAAAAATTCCGTATTCCGTATTTTTTTTTCAGTTTCAAAATTTTCCAAAAAATCTAAAAAATCCCCTGAAATTTAGTAATTGGTTGATAATCCATTCAAAAATGTTTTTTTGTTGATAAAATGGTATATCTTCAAAAATTGCTGATTTTGTCAAATATGAAAATTTTCTAAAAATTTTGAAACGGTGAAAAAAGTTTTCTGTCATTTTTTTTAGAATCTGTTTTCAAATAAAATTAATAAACCCACTGCCAAATTTTCAACTTTTTCAAAAATACAATTTTTTTCTGTTTCAAAATTTTTTAAAATTTCCAAATACTGAAAAAACAACCAATTCGTGTGAGCTCTTTCAACTAAAAAAAATTCCACTTTTTCATTTTTTCCCAGTTTCAAAATTTTCCGAAACATCTTCAAAATGTTCTAAAAATCCAGTAATCGCGTCGCACTTCCATTGAAAATCTGAAAAAAATTAAAAAATTTCACAGTTCCAAAAAATCCCAAAAAACTCCAAAAACTGAAAAATCCCATTGGGTAATACCGTTCGTCTGCTCCAAATGATCTTCCGATTCCTACAGTACTCCATAACATCTGTTCATTGCCGCTTCTCCACAAAAAAGAAAAAAAGAGCAGCTTATAAACAGTGTTGTAAATCACCCTTCCGCGCGGCGTTCCGCGGCTTGCCGCATCCTTCCGCATGCCGCCGCCTCCGCCGAAAACTATCCGATGACCAACTCATAAACAAATTGGTTACGGTACAGGGGGCGTGGCCTAACGGGGAGAGCTCCTAGGAGCTCATTCTTGTGAGATTGTCTGGCTTCTGGAGCGGTGAGAAGCTCAATCTTTCTATTTTTGATTTTTAAAATTTTCAAAAAATTTTCAAAATTTTAAATTTTTTCAACTAGATAAAAGTATAAGGAACAACTTTACAGTTGACCAAAAGTTTTGAAAAATTTTTTGAATAGGTGAAAAAAATCGTTGAAAAATGATCAATTTTAATTTTTTGAAATTTTATCAGTTTATCAATTTTTCAAAGATCACTTGATCATCAATTGATCACTTTATCACTCCCTCTACCTTATCACCAGCCCCGTTCCTTATCAATTTATCATTTTCCCAGATGCCCACCCTTGACAAAGCCCTGGCTTCGCTCGCCGAGCTCCAAGCCGCTTACCATGAGCTCTGCGCCAGAAAAGAGCAAGTTGGAGCTTCTTTGGAGGAGATGAGGACTCTGATCAATCAGAAGATTAATCAGTTGAACGGATTGATGGAAATGCACCGTCAAATTTGTGTGGAAGTCGAGGCAATGGCCAGATCGGTGGCTACTATTCAGGCAGTTGTGCAGGCGATTCAGGACGCCAGCGAGGAGGAGGAGTAGAGGTGCGGCTAGGAGAATATCTAGGAAAAATCTAGAGCATTTTCAGAAAATTTTAGACGAATCTAGGGAAATCTAGAAGAAATTTAGAATAAATTTGAAAATTTCCTAGAAGATTTTCAAAAAAATTCAAAAAAATATAGAAAAATTCTAGAAAAATCTGGAAAATTCAAAAAAAAAAAAGTTCAGAAAATCTAGAAAAATTTAGGAAAACTTCAGAAAATTTTAAAAATTTCTTGGAAAATCTCTCAAAAATTCAGGAATTTCCGGAAGAATCTAAAAATCTAGAAATTTTCAGAAAAATTTAGCAAAAATCTAGAGAAATCTAGAAAAAAATTTGAAATTTCTGGAAAAATCTAGGAAAATTTGGAAAAATTCCAGAAAATTCTGGAGATTTTTTAAAAAATCTAGAAAAATCCAGACGTTTTATAAAATTATTGAAAAAAATCCTACAGTACCCCTGCCCATTTTTCAGACCTCCAACCCACCAAAACTGACCTACCGTACCCCCACCCGTCGATCGACTTTTCTTTCACCCAACCAAGAGCCAGGTACAGTAACCCACTCAACCTTTTTTTTAAATCGCCCATTTCCAGTTCTTCCCTGTGCACGGACGAGTTTGCAGCTTCTTGGCGTCTCTCGTTGTCGTACCCCAATCTACAGTAATCCCCTTGACCTTCAGTAACCCGAAAAATCTACAGTAATCCCATTTGACCTACAGTAACCCTATTTATTTTTCAATAGCTACAGTAAACCCAACAGTAATCTAATTAGCTACCGTAACCCAAAATATCTACAGTAATCCCCTTGACGTAACCCAATTTTCAATAGCTACAGTAACCCCTTACAGTAATCCTATCAGCTACCGTAACCCACAACATCAAAGATTTCTCCCAACTACAGTACCCTCGCCGTACACAGATCTCCTTCTGACCTACAGTAATCCCCCTACCCACCGTAATCCTTTTTTATAGCTACCGTAATCCTTATCACCTACAGTAATCCCTACAGTGTTCCCCTAAAAATTTGTTTAAAATACATTCGATTTATTGATTTTTCATTGTTTGAAAAATAAATATTGGAACAGAAAAAAAAGTGATTTTTTTTGAAAAATACCAAAAAAAAAGAAAAAAATTTTTTTCAAATTTTTTTTTCAATTTTTGGCTTAAAATCTGGTGACGTTTGTGACATGAGAAGATCGGGAATTGGAGGCGGGGCCTGGAAAAAATCAATAAAATTCATTTTTCGATTTTTCACTGACCATTAGTCTTGGTGAAACCCATTCCATTGACTTTGACACTTTTCTTCCAGTACATTTGCAAAAATCCGGTTCTGACCTGAAAATTTGAATTTTTGTTAAAATTTTGAGTTTTTTTTTACTTTTGAGCTCAAAAAAAGGAGGATATATGGCTGGGCAATGGTCAAAAAATCACTGGAAAATGGAAGCATTATCTGGGCGAATTGGCCCCAAATTGTGGAACGATTGATGTCGATTTGGAGGATGAACTGGAAAAAAATGGGAATTTGTTGATAAGGAGTGATAAGGGATTGATAAAAAAGAATAAAGGGGAATTTTACAGAAAAAAAATATTTTTTAGTGTTTCAGGTATTTTTGAAGTTTTTGAGATTTTGAAAAAAAAATAATTCAATCTGTTTTACTCTTTTGTTGAAAAACTAAAAAATCAGAATGATTTTGAAAAATTATCAGAATTTCTTATCACCTGTTATCAATTTTAAAAAATTCTAAAATTCCAACGAAAAAAAAATTTCACTGTTTCAAAACACTTTCAAATTTTTGAATTTTTGAAAATTTTCAATTTGTCTTGTAACAAATTTGATCAAGAAAATGGCTTATCACAATTTCTAATCACCTGTTATCGAAATGTGAAAATTTTTGTGAAATGTTTTTTTCACTATCTCAAAATACTTTCAAATTTTTCAAATTTTGAAAAAAATTCAATTTGTTCGGTGTCGGTATTTGAATTGCAATTCCTTATCATTTGTTATCACAAAAACTTATAATTTTTTCAAAAATGAAAAAAATTGATTTTTTGCAAAAAAAAAATTTTTTTAGTGTTACAAGAATTTTTGAAATTTTTGAGATTTTGACAAAAATTAATTTTGTTTTGACTAGCTGAGAAACGAAATAATTGAAATAATTCAGAAAAATTAAAAAAATATTCTTATCACCTGTTATCAACTTTCAAAAAAAAAAAAATTTTTTTTCACTGTTTCCAAAAATTATTGAAATTTTAAAATTTTTTGAAAACTCAATTTGCCTGGTGTCGGAATTTTAATTGCAATTCCTTATCATTTGTTATCACAAAAAAAACGAAAAGTTGGGAAAATTAAAAAAAAAGTTTTTTTGAAAAATTTTTCGCTGTTTCAAAATTTTTCTAAAATTTTGAATTTTTGGAAAAATTCAATATTTTTTCCAGTAGTTTATTTTTCTTAAATCAATAAAGATAACATTTTTTAATCATTTGTTATCACAAAAAATGACAAATTTCAAAAAAGGAAAAAAAAATATTTTTTTTCCAAAAAATTTTTTTCACTTCCAAAAATTCTTCAAAAAATTTCTGAAAAATCACAAAAATCAGTCTCCTGTTTTCTCTTTTATCACCCAATTTCTTATCACCCTCCCCATTCCTTATCATTTTCTTATCACCATATTACCGTATTCATCGCCGCAAAACACTGAACCAAAGACGAAAAAATGGTGACCAACAGCAGATTTCTCTCCACAACTGATATCTTATTCTGTATCATTTTGAGTCTTATCACTGATATGACATTTGATAAAATTGATAAGGAAACAGCAAAAGCCATAAAATTGATAACATTGTTGTAAGCGGGGAGAATGATCTGGAAAAAAATAGAAGAATTTTAAAAAAAAATCAATAATTGTTTACCGAATCGGATTTGATGGAGTACATGTCCAGAGAATCATAATAAGTGTAGTACGGTATTGATTCAATGATTGTACGGGTACAGTAAACAGTGATAAGAATGATAAGGCCCAAAGAGATTGGAAAGGTGTACAGCCAGATCTAAAAATTGAAAAAAATTTGAAAATTTGAAAAAATGAAAAAAAAAATTCAGTTTCGAAATTTTTTGAAAAATCTGAACAAAGCATCTATTTTAGTGATCTTATCAATTCAATATGAGTTTGATTTGACGCATTTTTGGTGTCTTGGCGCAATTTTGGTGCTTTGAAATTTTGCTAGCGTGTTTTTGGTGTCTTGACAATTTTTTTGGAATTTTCCCCCTTGGCGCCATTCTCGTGCCTTGGCGCATTTCTTTTTGGCACATTTTTTGAGCTGACGCACTTTTAGTGCTATGCTGGCGCAATTTCCGTGTCTTGAAAAAATTTAGAAAATTTTTCAATGGCGCAAACCTGGTGTCTTGGCGCTTTTTCAGTGCTGACACACGCCTTGGCGCATTTTGCACTTTTTTTTCCCTTGGCGCGTTTCTCGTGTTGACGCAATTCTAGTGCTTTGAAATTTTGCTGGCGCATTCTTGGTGCCTTTGGATTTCTCCTTGGCGCATTCCCTGTGCTGACGCAATTCTAGTGTCTTGAGAATTTTGCTGGCGCATTCCTAGTGCCCTGGATTTTTTCCTTGGCGCATTCCCCGTGCTGGCGCCTTTCCCGTGCCCTGACGCATTGCTCGTTCACCTTCTCATTAACAAAAAAGAAAAAGATGGAAGTAGCCCTGTTGAGAGACATCAAAGTGACCATTGAGTACTGGAAATACGCATTCCCAAAGTGGAAAAAGTAGTTGATGTAGAGAAAAGAGCCCGTGTACGGGTTTCCTTTTCCCATGGCTGCGAAGAAATCCGATAGGAGACAGTTTTTGCAGGTTCCATTCGGCAGACGGAGGGTTAGCATCGAGTTTAGATACGTTAGAAGGTTCTGGAAATTTTGGGATATTTTTTGAATTTTTTTTTTGAGCTTAAAATTATGAAAATTGATCAATTGTTGCCCAAAAAAATACAAAAAATATAAAAAATTTTTTTGAAAATTTCTAAAAACCCAAAAAAATCCCAAAATTCAAAGAAAAATAAACTGAAAAATTTCTAGAAATTTCTAGAATTTTCTAGAGTCTTTGGGATTTTTTTTCGAATTTTTTAGAGCTCAAAATCATCCGTTTTGATCTTTTTTAGCCAAAAAATTGTTTTTTTTTAAATTCCAACTTTAAAAAACTGTAAGAAATCCCAAAATTAAAAAAGGAAAACTGAAATTTTTCAAAGATTTTTCTAGCATTCTCTAAAATTTTTGGAATATTTTAGAGCTCACAATCATGGACTTTCATCACCTTTTGACTCAAAAAATAAAAAAAAAATTATTTTTTTCAATTTTTTAAAAATTTCCTAAAATCACTAAAAATCCCAAAAACCCCGAAATCCCCAAAACTCACAAAGCAATAATCAGCAATGACAATTCTAAAAAATCCGCTGTTAAAATCCTTCCAATTCCTTATCAGCATAATGATAAGAAGGGTGTAGATGATAAAAGAGGGAAGACAGTAGGCCAGCGAAATGTAGAATTTCAAGTTGAACCAGGTCATTCTGGAAAGTGATAAGGAATGTTAGTGATAAGGAGTGATCAAGTGATAAAAGTGATAAAGTCATGAGAACTCGGAGAAATCAAGTAAACAAGTCATAAATCTATCCTTTTTTTTCAAAATTTTCAATTTTCCAATTTTCTGCAAGTCTAGAACCAAAGCGACCAGTTATCTGAACTCTTATCACTAATCTTATCAAAAATCATCTGAAACATGATTATCAGCAAACAAGAACGTCTGAACGCATCATAGACAGATTTTCCAAGCGGAAAGGGCATTTTAGTCGGAAAAACAGGCGGGGAATGGCTGGAAATAGCTGGAAAATTTGGGGAAAACAGGAAAAAGGGGGAAATTTGGAAAATTAATGTGAGAAAACATGAAAATAATTTTTATAAAATTTCATAAAATTTCGAAAAATTTGGATGAAAAATTTTTTGAATTTTTTTTTTGAAATTTTGAAAAAAAAATTTTGCAAAAATTCTAGAAAATCCAGAAAATTCTTGAAGTTTTCAGGACATCATTCCAAGTTTCGGAGCTTTTTCTGAATAACAGAAAAATTAGAAAATCGCAAAAATTTTGAAATTTTCGAAAAAAATTGAAAAAAAAATTTTTTAGAAAATTTTCAAAAAATTTTATAAAAATTCTGGGAAATTCTAGAAAATTTCAGAAGTTTCCAGGACAATTTTCCAGACTCTCGAACCTTTTCTTAATAACAGAAAAGCTAGAAAAACTTGAAAAATTTTGAAAAATTTGAAAAAAAAAATTTTTTTTCAAAAATTTTTCATAAAATTTTATAAAATTCTGGAAAATTCTAGAAATTTTCAGGAAATTATTCCAGATTTTTAAGCGTTTTCTGAAGTATAGAAAAATTAGAAAATCGCAAAAATTTCTGAAATTTTTGAAAAAACTTGTAAAAAAATTTTTTATTTTTCAAAACATTTTTCAAAAATTTCAAAAAATCCCAGAAAATTCCAGAACTTTCCAGAACTTTCCAGACCAATATTCCAGACTTCCGAACCTTTTCTGAATAACAGAAAAATTAAAAAACCTCAAAAATTTCCCACAGACACCTTCAAAAAGGCCATGGGAAGGTACAGCAGGTGGAATTGTCTGGGGACATTTTCAGATTCCCCTGAAAAAAATTTTGCGATTTTCACCGATGACTAAATGATTTTTCAGCTGGTTTTTAGAGTGTAAGCTATAAAATAAGGGCATAAAAAATATATAGAACATTTTAAAAAATTTTTAAAAAAATTTTTAAAAAAAATGTTTTCGGTCAGTGGTATGTGAAAAATGAACAAAAACCATATATTTATTTTTATTAAAATTTACAAAAAATTAAATTAAAATTTCTTATCACTAAATTGATCAAATTCTTGCTTGAGATCCTCTTGAAGACGATTGGACAACTGGAAAAAATTAAAAAAATCAATAATCAAAATTTTCAAATTTTCAAACCATTAGACTTTGATAAAACCGCTCGAACTCTGGATTTTCGTGGAAAATACATGTTTATCATGCCGACTCTGACCTAAATTATCAATTATACTCAATTGATTGATAAACTGATAAGAAATCAGTACCTTCGAGCTCAAAAAGATCAAAATGAATGGCTGACCAATTGTTAGAGCATCACTGGAGAATGGGAGCATCAATTGAGCGATTTGGCCCCAGAGAGTTGTTCGAGTGAGGTCGAGTTGGAGGAGGAACTGGAAAAATGATAAATTGATAAGGAATTGATAAGAATAATCAATTGATAATTTTGAAAAAAAATTGAAAAAAAAAATCGGTTTCAATTTTTTTTTGACTTTTTGGGGATTCAAAAAATAGTATTGACGAAATTGATGTTATTTCCATTATTCCTGATTATAAGTGATATTTTTTAAATTTGAAAAAAAAATTCCAATCGGTAATTTGAAAATTTGGAAATTTAGCGCACAAAAAAATTTTTTGAAAAAATTTTTTTGCTGTTTCAAAATTTATTTTTACAAATTTCTGAATTTTTTTTCAATATTATTATAATGTTGGAAAAATTATTCAATAAAATAATTTTTGTTTGTAATTTTTAGTTGAAATTTTTTGAGAATTTCAAAAAAAAAATTCTGTCCCAAAATTTTCTGAAATTCATCGAAAAATCCCCGTAAAACCAATTCCAGTGCAATTTTCCCTGGAAAATTCCTCTTGACGGAATTCTGGTGTCTTGGCGCTTTTTTTGCAGTGGAATAATTTATTTTCTAATTTTTTCTAAATTTTCAAACATTTTTCAATTTTTTACTGTTCCATAATTTTTTCTATTTTTGGAAATTTTTTTGAAAAATATTATTTCGTAGGTTTTCGCAGAATCCATTTTTTTTTCTAAATTTCAAAAAAATGAAAACATTTTTTTTTTAATTTTTTAAATTTTTTTCAATATTATTTTGGTTTTACTGTTGGAAAAATTATTCAATAAAAAAACGTTTTTTTTTTAAATTTTTCATTGAAATTTTCAAAAAAATTTGAAAATTTTCGAAAAGAATTACTTCAGTTCCAAAGTTTTCTGAAATTCATCTAAAAATCCCCTAAAACCAATTCCAGTGCAATTTTCCCTGGAAAATTCCTCTTGACGCAATTCTGGTGTCTTGGCGCATTTTTTTACATAAATCTGGTGAAAAATTGAAATTTTTTTTTAGTTTCAATTTTTTCTGAATTTCAAAAAAATTTTCAAAAATTTATTATTTATGGTTGATGCCTTCGGAAATTTTTTTTTTCAATTTTTAGAAAACCTTCAAAATTTATAAAGTTTGTTTACTGTTCCATAATTTTTTTTATTTTTGGTAATATTTTTGAAAAATACTATTTCGTACTTTTTTACAGTATCAAATTGTAATTGTTTCTAAATTTCAAAAAAAAAATTTAAAAAATTTTCTGTTCCAAAATTTCCTGAAATGTATCAAAAATCCCCCTAAATTCAATATTGCTCAGGCCATTTTTTCTTGACGCAATTCTGGTGCCTTGGCGCTTTTTTGGCATTATTTTTCTCAATGTTTTCTTAAAAATAGTATCTTTATGGTATTTTAGTTCAAAACCCCATTTCAACGCAATTTAAAAAATTTAAAAATTAAAAAAAAATTCCTTGACGCAATCCCGGTGCCCTGCGGTGCCCTGGCGCATTTCCCGTGTCTCCTACCGTATTCCCAGCCGCCAGACACTGTACAATAGTCGACGTAATCGTTGCAAATAACAAATTCCTCTCGACAGTTGACAGCTTTTGCTTCATCAACTTCAGCTTTATCACTGATAAGAAATTCAAAATCATAGAGCTTATCACTGCGAATGCCATGTATCTGATAACATTCCAGTAGGCTGGAAGTATGTCCTGAAGAGATAAGAGTTGTGATAAGAAGGTCCCTTATCAGTGATACCGTATCAGCTTTAATCGAGTACATATCCAGGGCTTCATTGTAGAGAAAATAGGGAGAGGATTGGAGGATTGTCCGAGTGAAGTACACGGAGATTAGGATCATTAGGAGGATTGTCAAGGGGAAAAGAAACTTCCAGATCTAGAAAAAAGGGTGACGTGGATTTGGTGTGTTGACGCATTTCTGGTGCAGGGAAAAATAGCTGACGCATTTTTGGTGCAAGGCAAAAATTGCTGGCGCCATTTTCGCCTCGAGAGTTACTCTCTTGGCGCCTTTCTAGTGCTGACGCACTTTTGGTGCCTTGGGATTTTTCAAAGACGCGTTTGAAGTGCTGACGCATATCCAAGGCTTTGAAATTTTGCTGGCGCATTTCTGGTGCTAGCGCACTATTTGTGACCTGGCGCATTTTTCACTGTTTGCGCCTCCGGATGTTTTGTCTTGGCGCGTTTCTTGTGTTGACGCATTCCTAGTGCTCTGAGGTTGCGCTGGCGCCATTCCCGTGTCTCACAAATTTCACATTCGCACGTTTCTCGTGTTAACGCGATTCTAGTGCTTCGAAATTTTGCTGGCGTCATTCTTGTGCCTTGGGAATTCTCCACTGGCGCCTTACTAGTGCTGGCGCATTCCTGGTGCCAGGAAATTTTTTCCCTGACGCATTTCCCGTGCTGGCGCCATCCCCGTGCCCTGACGCATTTCTCGTTCACCTTCTCATTAACAAAAAAGAAAAAGATGGAAGTAGCCCTGTTGAGAGACATCAAAGTGACCATTGAGTACTGGAAATACGCATTCCCAAAATGGAAAAAGTAGAAAATAAATAGAATATTTTGGGTTTTGGAGAACTCTTTTCCGAGTTCTTGTTCGTATTTCTCGGATAAAAGGCATGATTTGCAGGTTCCATTGGGCAGGCGGAGGGTTATTATGGAGTTCAGGTAGGTCAGGAGGTTCTGGAAATTTTCTAGAATTTGTGCAATTTTTTGGGATTCGTTAGAGCTCGAAATCATAAAATTTGATACATTTTGACTGGAAAAAAAATGAAAAAAATTTTTTTCAATTTAAAAAATTCTAAAAAATCCCAAAAATTCCAAAATTTGAAGAAACAATAACTGAAAATTTCAAAAATTTTCTGAAAAATTCCAAAATCCCCAAAACTCACAAAACAATAATCAGCAATGACAATTCTAAAAAACCCGCTGTTAAAATCCTTCCAATTCCTTATCAACATAATGATAAGAAGGGTGTAGATGATAAAAGAGGGAAGACAGTAGGCCAGCGAAATGTAGAATTTCAAGTTGAACCAGGTCATTCTGGAAAGTGATAAGGAATATTAGTGATAAGGAGTGATCAGGTGATAAAGGTTTTTTTCCATACCGGTCCGTGCACTATTATTCTGAAATCCGAAAAGAAAAAAATTAAAAAATTTTGAAACAAGAAAAAACATTTTTTTTTTGGATTTTTTTTCAATTTTTTTGAATTTCCAAATTTTCAAATTTCCTGGTAAGGCCACTGATAAGCCACTGATCAAGTTCAAAACCTAGATTTTTGAGTTTTGGTTGACGTGCTCCAGAGCCTTTTTCCACCTTTCTGACTAATTTTTCGTTTCCGGACCGGTGGTTAGAGGGTCTTCTTGATGTAGTGATAAGAAATGAGATCACTGATAAGGACTGATGGGATCAAGGGGCATATTTTTGAGAATTATGGGAATTTGAAAAAATTTGGAAAAAAACTGGAAAATTAAAAAAAAAACTGGAAAATAATCAAAAAAGACTGAAATTCAAAAAAAAAATAATTAAAAAAAATGTTTTTTTTTTGATTTTTTTTTAATTTTTAAAAATTTTTCAAAAATTCTAAAAATATTTGAAATTAGCCTTGATGTCTCTAATATTTTTTGAAAATTCCTAAGAATTTTTAAAATCAAATTTAATTTTTTGGTAAAATTAAGACATAACAACGAAAAGAAGGCGTGAACAGGTGGATTTCTCTAGAAAATTCTGATAAATAAATAAATTTAAAATTAATGGAAATTGGTAGAAAAAGTCTAGTCAAACAAGAAAAAATTATATATATATATTCCTCTGATAAGTGATAAAAATGATAAAAAATTTTGAGAAAAAAAAATTTTTAAGGAAAAAAAATTTTTCTTTTCAATTTTTTTTTCTTCAAAAAAATGTTTTTATAGCTAAAAACTACGTCAATCTATCACTAATGACGCTGAAAAAATGCAAAATTTTGTCTGATTTTTCAAAAAAAAAAAAAAAAAATAGCTGCTAGACAGGATATTGAACCCCTTGATTGACCAGTTTTACCCAAGAGATTCGAGAATTTTTTGATAAGTGATATCACTGATAAGAATGAAAAATTGATAACACAAAATATGAAAACAGAACAAAATTCAAAATTTAAAAAAAAATTAAAAAAATAAGAAAAATCACCGAAATCACAGGTGTTCTTGTCTGCCCTTCGCGTTATCAATTATCAGTGATTTCCAAAAATTACTGTTTTTTTTTAAAATAATTATTGGTATCAAAAAGTGCGTCAGATGCACAAATTCCGCGCCAAGGAACGGGAAATGCGCAAGCACGAGTTTAGCGTCAAGGGGTACTGTAAGTGTTGGCACTGCAATTGCGCCAAGGCACCAGAAAAGCGCCAAGAGGAGTTGACGCAATTTTTGTGAGAATTTAGGGAAAACTACTAGCTCATTTAAAAAAAATTCCAGAATTTTAAAATTCGAAAAAAAAAAATTTAATTTCATAATTTGAAATTCCTAGGCCCCGCCCACTTTATAAACTTTCCTGTTATCACTGATAATCACTGATAATCACCTATGGAACCACATTCCGAACAAAAATAAGCTGACCTTTATGAATTTTGAACCCAAAATCCCAAAATTCAATTCCCAAAATGAGTGAGTCATTGGCTGATTGCTCACTTCCCCCTTATCAGATCCGGAATGGACCGGAAATTTTTTTCGATTTTTTGGAATTTTCAGCTGTTATGAAACAGCTGAAAAATAGATCTGGAAATCAGGGAATTAGGAAAAAAATTATTATTTTTTTTATTTTTAGAAAAAAAAATTTTTTTGGAAAAGTTTTTTTTTACTGTTCCAAAAAAGTTCAATTTTTTTATGAACTAAAATTTTTCCTGATCTTTATGTCACTCTTGTTCGATTATTTTTTAAAAACAAAAAGCACCTTTACTCAAAAAATGACTGGAAAAAAACAATAAAACTTCTGAAAAATTTGAAAAAAAATCTGAGAACAAATTGCAATTTCTCTAGGGTTTTCAGAATTCCAGTTGTTTTTTTTTAAATTTTTTTTTAAAGAAATGAGTATAATCGCATGGGGACTATGATATTTATCGTTTTTTTCTGACAAAACAATTTTTTTTAATTTTAGAACATTTTTTAGAAAAATCTGTTTCAGCTGGGGAAAAATGAGAAAATCAGCTGTAATTTTCGAGAATTTCCAGAAATTTTTTATGGGTCTCGAAGCGAAAATTTTGAATTTCAAAGTTTTTGAAATTTCTTATTTTCTGAAAATCTGTGAATTTTTTTGGGAATATCAATTAAAAATTCCATTTTTTTTTTAAATGTTCTGAACACAAAAACGCACAAAAGAGAACAAAAAATCAGAACAAAAAAAATAACATTTCCAGGTAAATATCAAATTATAACAATTCGCCAAGGGGGGCTTTTTCCAGTATTCTCTTATTTTTTCCAGTATTTTTTTATTTTTGGAATGACTAGTATAATCGCAAAGGGACATCTGGAATTATGAGGAATTTATGGAAATTTTAGGAAAAAAATTTTTTTCAGCTACAAAAATTTTACAAAATTTAAAAAAAATATGGATTTATTGAAAAATATTAGCAGAATAGTTCGAAAAAAATTAATGCAAGTCACAAAAAATCGAAAATAAAAAAATCATGAGAACCCTTATAATCAACGAGTTTCCTCCAATTTCACGAGAATTTCCAAACTCAAAATGCTCTCCTTTTTATCGATTATTTGGCCTTGAATCTCGAGGATTTTTTGACGATGGGTGTGCTGGAAAATATCAAAAATTCCCTTAAAAAATCAATAAATTTCCTACGATATTCTCCTCGGATATCCTCAAACTCTCCAGAAAATGGTCTTCGTCTTCTGAATCTTGCTCGTTTTTATTCATAATCGAGGAGCGTTTTTGGACAGCATCGGCAAAGAGAAGTTCTTCGTGTTCCTGGGAAAAAATCAATAATATAAAGGAAAAGTTGGGAAATTTTGAAAAAAAAAATTTTTACTTTTTCAAAATTTTTAGAAAATTCCAAAAATTTCTGATTTGTTGATTGTTAATTGATGAAATGTGAATCAATTTTGAAAACTTTTTAAAAATTTAAAAAATCCAAAAAATTAAGGAAAACTTATTTTACAATTAGAAAGTTTAGAAATTTTTAAAAAGAATGATCACCAATTTTTTGATGGATAATTCTGAAATTCTAGTCAATTTTCGAAAAAGTCGAAATTTTTTTAATTTTTAAATTTTTTTTACTTTTTCAAATATTTCGTAAAAATCTGGGGAATTAGTGATTAGATGATTGTTAATTGATGAAATTTAAATAAATTCAAAAAATTGAAAAAAGCCGATGAAAAATTTATTAGAATTGAAAACAAATTTTCTAAAATTCTAGATAATTTTCGAAAAGATGAAAAAAATTTTTTTTTGAAATTTTTTCCATTTTCAAAATTTCTTCAAAAATCTAGAAAATTAGGTGGTTTGTTGATGATCAGCTTCCAATTTTTCTTAAAAATTGAAAAATCATTTGAATTTTTCAAACACTCACCAAATTAGCCTGAAGTTCTCTCAACTCCTCACGCAAATCCACCAATTCGTGGAGACGCTGAAAAAAAATATTTGTTTAATTTTCTCAAAAATAAAACTTTATGTTTTATCAAAATCAAAATCCCAAAAAAAAATTTGCAGATTCACAAAAATTATAAAAATTTAAAGTTTATTTGGTTTTTCAATAAACCTTTCTGGATGATGTATTGCTGCAAAATAAAAATAAAAATTCAGAAAAAAACCAGGAATTTCTTAGTTTTCACAGTTTTTAGAATTTTTTTTGGTTCCAAAATTTTTTAGACATCCTGTTTTTTAGATTCTCCAGTATAACTGCCACACAAATTTTTTTTTAAAAATAATTTTTTAAAAATCCCCAAACCTTTCTACGCTCCGTTCCAGATCCCTGACGTCCACGATCAATTGACATGATTTTTTGAAATTTTCTAAAAAAAAATACATTTTATCGCATGCAAAATTTCAAATTGGCGCGCACGATATCTCGCAGCGAAAATTACAGTAATGTAAGACGTGCATTTTTCAGCGATTGTCAAAGGAAAATTGCAAATCTTACTGTAGTTTTTGCCGTGCGCTCCAATTTGAAAATTTTGAATGCAAACTCAAGATACAATGTGATTTTTGAGGAAAGTATAAAGAATATTCAAAAAAAAAAGAAGAAGCCATAGGAAAAAGTAATAAAAGAGGGGGAATATTGACACTTTCTGCTATTTTTATACGTATTTTCCTATTTTTTGTGTAAAGGACACTGAAGAAAACACGTGGTAGGGATTATTTTGGAAAAAGAAAAATGAATAGAAGATTCTAGATTTTTGGAAAATAAATAAATAAATGGAAAATAAATGTTTTCATCATAAAACGACGTACGATTGAACTTTAGGCAAAAATTTAAATTTGAAAATGAATTTTGAAACGGAAAAAAAATTTTTAATAGCGAAAAATCAAGATAAAATCTAGATAAATCTAGATAAAATCTCCCTTCAAACACATATTTTCCCCCTTTTTTCTGACTTCAAAAACCTCAAAATATCCCCATTTTCGGCGAAAACTCGTGACTTCCTGCCCGTATTTTCTGGCTAGTTCCTCTGAACAACACACGCAATTTTTCAGAGAAGACTCGAGAAGGGACAGCCGAAATTAGGTCAGTGGACCATGAGAATTAGGTCATATTTATTTGAGGGAATAGGGATTTTAGGGGAAGAAAAAACATATTGATTGGCATTAAAAAAAAATCCGATTGGTTTTTTTTAGAAAAAATGATGAGAAATTTTTTTTTGATTTTGTAAAAAATACCGGTTGTATGTGGGGGCATATTACTGGATTTTTTTTAAATTTTTTTAAATTCCCCTTTTTTTGAAACTAGAAAATTTTTGGGGAAAAAATTTGAAATAAAAAAAAACAAGTTTCAAATTTTTTTTTTGAATTTTCGAAAATTCTTCGAACTAATGCTTCAAGCACTTTGCCAGTTTTCACAAAAAAAGTTCAGAAATTTTTTTAAAACTGAAATTTGATTCTAGAATAAAAAATGGAGGACGGAACAGATTGAATTGATTTTTCTAAATTCACAATTTTTTTGAAACAGGAAATTTTTACAAATTAAAAAAAAAAACAAGTAAAAAATAAATTTTTTTTAATTTCAAAAAAATCATGTTTCAAAATTTTTTTTTGAATTTTCTAAAATTTTTTGAACTAATGAATTCGTTGTTCCAATGCTATTTTAAATAAAAATTTCTGAAATTAAAAAAAAATTACTGGAGTAAAAAAAAATTCGACGCAACTCAAAGATTACATAATGAAAAATTTTCAAAACTCCAAAAATTTCACAAAATTTTTGAAACTGAAAATATTTGAAAAAATAGCTCCCTAGTCCGAAGAACGGAAAAATTCAAAAAAAAATAGAAAAAAAATTTTTTTTTTCACATTTTCAAAATTTTCAAAAAACTGAAATTCGTAATTGCGATGCAATGTGAAAACGATATCGGATCATTTTTTCATAATTTTTTTTTTCAATTCAAAATATTATTCCCTAAAAATAGCTCCATAGTCACAGAAAAACAGGAAATTTTAAAAAAAGTTTAAAATTTTTTTTTTACTTTTTCAAAATTTTCAGTAATTTTTCAAAAAATTGAAATTTGTAATTGAGATGCTAAACCGTATTGCATATTTTTTCAAATTTTCTAATTCAACGAATTTTCCCTAAAATTAAAAAAAAAGAACTCCCCACTCCCAGAAAATAAAAAAAAATTCAAAAAAAAAATTAAAATTTTTACATTTTCAAAATTTTTCGAAAATTTCAAAAAGTTGAAATTAGTAATTGTGATGCTAAACCGTATTGAATCAATTTTTCAATTTTTTCAATTTTTTTAAAATTCAAAATATTCCCCCCAAAAATAGCCAAAAACACCAAAAAAACAGAAGAAATTCTACGTCAGAAAACCCCTCTAACATGTGTATTTATGCTCATCGCCTCGTGTCTTCTTATCACTAATTTTATCAAAAATTCAGAAGAATTGACCAAAAATTTGAAGGGAATTATGGTTGGTTTGCGTCATCAATTACGTATTTATGGATGGTTTTTGATGGAGACAAAACTAGATTTATACGGGTAATTGGTTGTTTTCCGGGGGAAAAATCTGGAAAAAAAAGGGAAAAAAAGGGAAAAAAATTCAAAAAATTTTTTTTAATGGAAAAAAGGCCAGAATGACCTCTATAATTCTCCAAGGACCCTAGAAATTCTAGAAAAAAAAAGAAAGTTTCAAAAAAAATTTTGCAAGAAACGTAGAGAAAAAACGAAGAGGAGCAGTTGTTCAGAAGATCAAATTGCCAAGCGGAAAAAGTTGTTTATTGGTTGGTAAGCCAGGAGAAGATTGGCAGGATTAGGATTTGACCAATGGCAAAAATAAGAAAAGGGAAATGCGAAAATAAACGAAAAAATTTGGGGAAAATTGAGATTTTTCTAGAAATTTTTGAAATTTTTTTCGGTTTCAAATTTTTATGAAATTTTCCAAAAAATTTTAAAAGCCAATGATCGCCATTTTTTTCTACCAAAAATTACTGTGATCTGAAAATCGAAAATAAGTGAAATTTCTGGAAACTTTGAGAATATTTGGATTTTTTTCAGTTTCAAAACGTTTTTAAGAGAGACTATTTGTAATTACTCAACAATGGCCACTAGGCCATTTCACAGTCCCCGAAAGTATTTTTGATTGGGCTGATATTGTGCATAGGGATACTATGGGGGTCCCTAAGTCCAAAAACACAACTTTTGGATTTTTTGCCCACCGGCTCGCGGAGCCCCGGAGCAAAATCGGGCTCACAAAAAAGTTGTCCAATAAATCTGAAACTTTTTTCCCGGGAGTTTTTTGAGTCGTAGAGTACGAAAATCACAATGAAAAGTTCTGAAAAAAATTCTGGAAAATAGTCATAGTGCAAAAAAGTCGAATTTTTGTAGTTTTTTTGCTCTCCTGAAAACTTTTACACTGAGGTATTTGGGTTCTTTTCAGTTTTGAGTAACACGACCATAGATACATAACATATCGAAAAAGATCGAAAAATAACCAGTATATATTGAAAGTTTTTTGACGATTTATGATTTTTTAGTACTGGAGGCGACTTTTTTTCAGCCATAGTGAAAAATTTTGAACTGAACTTTTTAAAATGGTTATTTTTTTCGTATTCTACGCCTTGAAATACGTCGGATTGCATTAATGGCTGATTTTTAGAAATCCAAAATTCTGGCGAAAAATTTCAATGAAAGTTGTCTTCACATTCTTGTAATTTTCGAGTACTGTCTCAACTGAACTATTTTTCGGTTTTGCCATGGATTAGTAACTGGGACATGTACCCATTAGTTCCCCCTAACCATTAGTCTCTAAAAAAATTCTCCAAATTTTTTCGATTTTTTCAACATTTTTGGCGTCACTTTTCAGCAGGTGAACGTATACGTGGCCACAAAATTTTGAAAATTTTCTGAAATCAGAAAAATGGGAGTTGGTGTTTTTTGGTCACTTTGGGCCATAAAATGTACGAAAAACATGTTCTGATATTTTTCAAAAATATTTGGAATTTTCGAGTTTTGACTTGACACCACGTATAGGGGTACGTTGTGAAAAAGTCAGAATTGGAAAAAGTTCCCAAATTAGCCCAAAGTGTGTTCAAATGTCATAATTAAGTCTAATAAGAGCAAAAAACAACATTTGGAATTTTTCTAAATGTCCGTTTTTTGACCCATTTTTCGAACGTATCCCTATACATGGACCCATTTTTCGATAAGGTCGAAAAACATTGAAAAAATTCTAAAAAATCGAAATATTTTTTCTGAGTCTGGGAGTTAAATTTAATAAATGGGTATGTGTCCCAGGTACAAAATAAAAATACAAACTGGTATTGGTCCAGTTGTGACTTTTCCAGAAAAAAATCAATATGTGATGACCACTTTTTTCAACTTTCACATCGATTTTTGGTCAAGATGGTCCTCCTAGAACTTTGATTTTATAAACCAAATCGACGTATTTTGGGACGTAGATTTCGAAAAAATACTCATTTTCTGTACCTCAGTTGAAAATTTTTCAGTACGGCCGAAAATAGGTCGGTAGTAAAAAGTAGTAAAAAATCATAAATCGTCAAAAAACTTTCAATATATACTGGTTATTTTTCGATCTTTTTCGATATGTTATGTATCTATGGTCGTGTTACTCAAAACTGGAGAGAACCCAAATACCTCAGTGTAAAAGTTTTCAGGAGAGCAAAAAAACTACAAAAATTCGACTTTTTTGCACTATGACTATTTTTTAGAATTTTTTTCAGAACTTTTCATTGTGATTTTCGTATTCTACGGCCCAAAAAACCCCCGGGAAAAAAGTTTCAGATTTATTGGACAACTTTTTTGTGAGCCCGATTTTGCTCCGGGGCTCCGCGAGCCGGTGGGCAAAAAATCCAAAAGTTGTATTTTTGGACTCAGGGTCCCCCATAGTATTCCTATGCACAATATCAGACGAATCAAAAATACTTTCGGGGACTGTGAAATGGCTTGTCGACCATTTACGAATAGTCTCTCTTAATTTTTCCAAAATAATTTTGAAAAATCATTAATTGTGATTTCTTTCAACGAAGAATAATCTTGTTCTGGATATAAAAAATGAGGGAAATTTCTGGAATTTTTCGGAATTTTTCGAATATTTTTTCGGTTTCAAATATTTTAAAATTTTCCAAAAAAATTTCAAAAATCATTAGTTCTGTTTCCTTTTTTTTGTGGAAAAAATCAGTTTTGGTTTGAAAATAAAAAATGAGGGAAAATACTGGAAAATTTTTGGATTGGTTGCTATTTTTTTCAAATATTTATTGAAAATTGAAATTTGATAATTAGAATCAGGCGGATAGTTTAGAGAAAAAATCAAATTGTGGAAAATTTCTGGGATTTTTTGGAAATTTTTTTCGGTTTCAAAATTTTTTGAAATTTTCCAAAAAATTTAAAGAACCATCAGTAGCCATATTTTCCTACAACAAATTACTGTGATCTGGATTTAAAAAAAGAGGAAAAGTACTGGAATTTTTTTTTGAATTGTTTGATTTTTTTGGATTTGTTTACAGTTTCAATACATTTTCCAAAAAAAATGTAAAGTTGATAACCATCTGGAAAAAAAGGAACTAAAGTATTGAAAATTTTCAGATTTTTGCGATTTTTGTAATTTTTTTTACGTTTCAAAATTTTTAGGAATTTTTCAAAAAAAAAACTTTTTTTATTAGTACGAACAATGCAATTGGCTTTTTTTTAGTATTTGCTGTGATCTGGAAATAAAAAATTACTGGAAATTACTGGAAGTTTTGAGATTTTCAACAAGTTTTTTTTCTGTTTCAAAATGTTTTCAAACTGTAAATTTATTCAAGTGAATTAGTTTATACGTTCCAAAGGTTCTATAATTGCAACTCAAAAATTCATCGGGTAGATTTACGGAGTTACGGGTCTCGCAACGAACGAAAGATTTCGGCGCAAATCGTGCTGCGCCTTTAAAGCGGGGTACGGTAGTTTGCGCATTTTTCTAAATTTGAAATTCAAAAAATTTCGGGTTTTTCGAATTGTATTTTGAAAAAAAAATTCTGTATTTCTCCCAGGATTTTTTTGAATTTTTTATAACGAAACTGGTGGTACTGTAATCCTGATGAATGGAAAATTCACAAAAAAAAAATTTTTTTGAAAATAATGTTCAAGTTGTGGTGCATAGTGAACTGTCAAATCAAAATTAACAAAAATAAATAAATAAATTTTGAAACCTAAATAAAAAAATTTTTTTTTCTATTTCAAAATTTTTTGAAATTTTTTTTCGAAAATCCAAATAAATTCCTGACATCCATTACTCTTTCCAGATTGCTTCTGAATCTCCATTTCCATCCCCAGATTCCCCAAAAAACGTCACTTTTTGACGTCATCACACCCACTGACAACACTCACAAAATTGGCACACTGCCAAAATAAAATCCTCTTCTTTTTGTCACTCGAAATGAGAAAAAGAAAAAGAAAAAAGGAAAAAGTTGTGAAGTGTGAAAGGGAAAAGCCTTCGAAAAAGGCGGGAATTTGGCCGGAGGGTGATAGACGAGAGAGTGTGTGATAGGGAGAGACGCAGAGAAAGAGAGGGGCGGATGATAGAAAAGAAGAGTCGAATTGAATTTCGATGAAAACCAAAAAAAATGGGGGACAGGAGGGAGGG
>LR539198.1:82984-163592 GCA_900536315.3 Caenorhabditis becei
GGGGGGGGGGGGGGGAGTTCAGGGAAATTCTGATCAGAAGTTGAAAAAAAATTGCGAAAATGGGTCTCTCAACGAAATACAATATTTTTAAGAATTTCCAGAAATTCAAGAAAAATGATTTTTTTTGGGATTTTCAGAGCTAGGAAAACTAGAGAAAAATGGTCTCGTCACGAAAATCTGGAGATTTTGGGATTTTTGAAAATTTTGAAAAATTCTGATTTTGGTCTTGTCACGAAAAATAAATTTTTTTTTCCGGATTTCAATTTTTTGTCTCGAGCATTTTAGAATTTGAAAAATTGAGGAAAAGGGTCTCACAACGAGAAAAAATACAATTGATTTTTTTTGAATTTTGAAAAAAAAATCAGAAAATTTGTCAAGGGTCTCGTCACGAAAAGAGTGAGTTTTTAGGATTTGATTCGGATATTTTTTTCTCAAACTTATAGAACGGAAAATCAGGAAAAATGGGTCTCACAACGAAAAGATGATTTATTGAAATTTCAAAATTTTTTTTTAATTTTCAAAAATTTCAATTTGGGTCTCGCAACGAAAAAGAATTTGTTTCTGGATTTCAGTATTTTTTTTTTATTTTTTCAGAATTCAAAAATTCAAAAAAATTCAAAATCATTTTTTTTTTGAAACTTGAAAAATTTTCCAAAAATTTCAATTTGGGTCTCGTCACGAGAAAGCAAAGTTTTTTCGGATTTCAGTTTTTTTTAGTTTTTCAAAATTGAAAAAATCCGGAAAAATGGGTCTCGCCACGAAAAAAAATTAAATTTATTTATTTCATTTTTTTTCTATTTCTCAAAATTCCAAATGGGTCTCGCCACGAATAAGATTCCTTTTCTCTCAATGTTTTTTTATTTTATTCCAAAAACTCATTCTCCACAACAACAATACGCAAAACAAGATATCAAACAGAAAATTGTCATCACACTGGCTATCAGGGCGATTATCACGGCGGGGACGATCTGAAAATTGAGATTTCTGGAATTTTTTCGGGTTACTGTAGCTAAATAAACATTCTGGTGCTTGCAGAAATTTGAAGGTACAGTAACCCAATTAATTTTCAATTTTTCAAAAAAAAAAAGATTACTGTACCTGCGTTCGAAGACAACACTCATTGGCACAACACTCGAAATAGTAGATTATGTTGCTGGGACCTGGAAATTGAAATTTTATTGATTTTTCATCATTTAAATTATATAGATTTTCTTGTAAATTTTTCGAGTTTACAACAGCAATGTCATTGAAAAATTTCAGTTTCAAAATTAAAAAAAAAATTTTGGAACGAAAAAAATTATTATTAGGTACATTTTTTTTAGGTTTTTTTTCAAATTTCTGTTATTTTTTAGACCGATCAAAAAATCTCTTAATAAAAAATATCGGTTTAAAAAATTGAAAAAAAAAATTTGAAACGGGAAAATTTGAAAATTGAAAAAAAATTTTTTTTTGAAAATTTTTTAAAATTCATATTGCCGATTTTTCTGGCTTATTTCTTATCTGATAAGCTTATCAAATTATCAATCATCGATTTTTCCTCTTCCAACTCACATTTCAACTCTTGTCCACTTGTATCATAACATTCCTCACTTTGTGCAAATAAGTCACCAGCGCATTTTTGAAAAATCACCAAAAATAGGGTCAGCTGAAAAAATCGATATTTATTGATTTTTTAAATCTGATAACTTACTCTGATAAGCAAGAAAACCATTTTGAAAATTTGGGGAAAAATCAATAAAAATCTGTTGACAACATGTGAAAAGTGATAGAGTGAGTTGGGTGAGTCAGTTACTGATAAGCGAATTTATTTTGTTTGTCTATCACTATCACTATCAGTATCAATATCACAAGGTGATTATTGATTTTTTGAAAAATGTACAATTTGGATTTTTAAAAATTTTTTTCAAAATTTTTTTTTCATTTTTTTAAATTTATAAAATTAATTTTTTTTTCCAACCAAAAAAATTTATTCAACGCTCAAAAATCAATCAATAATTCACAAAGTCCATCCCAAGTTTTGATAATCCGTCGGATTTGCCGCCGCGAATTTTTGGGTCAATTCCTGTACTTTGGCCATGATTGTGGGCGTTTTGACGATCTGAACATGGGAATTTTTTAATTTTTTAAAATTTAGTACGATGCTCCGAAATCCCGTTTCTCTAGGTCATTTTCTAAAAAGTTCACTACGACACTCCAAAATCCCGGCCTACCTTTGTTGAAGCTTCCGCCATGAACGTTTGGCAAGTCGCTGTGTAGTTGTTGTTGGTCTTGGCGTCAGCGGCCCAGAAAAGGGTTCGCATCTGGAAACAATTATTTGAAAAAAAAACTGAAAAATGAACGGCAATTTGAGAAAAAATTGAAAAAAAATGAAATTAACATTTTTACAAAATTTTTGAAACTCAAAAAAAAAATTTTTTTTCAAAAATTTTTTAAAATTTCAAATTGGTGCGGATGATATCTCGAAGCGACAACTACAGTAAGATTTGTGTTTTACAGTGATTTTTGATCAATTTTTGTTAGAAAACACGAAAAATTATCGAAAATCGCTGAAAAATGCGAGTCTTACTGTAGATTTCGCTGCGAGATATCGTGGGCGGGAATTTGAAATTTTGAATGCCAGATAATATTTTTCCAGGTTCTGACTTTTTCGAAATGAATTTTTCACATTTTCCACAAGAAATTAATGTTTCAAAATTTTTTGAAATTTTTTCTTTAATTCTCAATTTTATTCGGGATGTCTGATGAAAAATCCAAATTTCTGAAAAATATCTGGGAACTTTTTTAAAATTTTGAGCAATTCATCAATATTTTCGAGTTCAATTTTTCGATTTCCAATTTTCCTCTACTATTTTTTCATCCAAAACCCACATTTTCAGCCTCTGCCTTTGTCAAATACTTGGTACTGATACCCTGATTATACAGATAATTGATATATTTTTTGAGGGAATATCTCATGTCCACAAATGTCAAAGCCTTCTTTTTGGCGTACGCCTGCTTTGAAAGTTGGTTGTTTGCGTCCACTTTGGCGTTGGCGGCTTTCTGAAAAAAACAATAAATCGATAACGGCCAAAAACAAACGAAAAAAAATTCAAGTTTCAAGATTCAAATAAAAAACTTGTAAGTTATCTAATTATCACTATCTAGAAAATTTTTAAAATCAAAAAAACATTCTAACAATTTCATTTTCGTTGTTTTGTATTTCAATTTTTGTATTTTAAAAAACCGAAAAATTGAAAAATTCGAATAAAATACAACTTTTGGGAACTTTTTTAAATTTTTTTCAGTTTCAAAATTTTTTAAATTTTTCAGAAATTTCAATATTTCCAATCTCCCTTTCGTCTGCTTGTCTTTAAATTTGTTTTTATTTGAACAAAATTGAAAAATTAAAAATAAATTACAATTTTTGGGAATTTTCTGAAATTTATTTTTCAGCTCCATTTTTTTTTGTAAATTAGCAAATACAAAAAAGGAATTGGAAAATTTGAAAAGTTTAGAAAATTAAAAAAAAAATTTGAAACTGAAAAAAAGTAGCAAAAATTGGATTTTTCATTTTTTTTTCATTGAAAAATAAATAATAAATGAAAAAATAAAAATTTTTGGAAATTTTTTGAGTTTCCAATTTTTTTAATTTTTCAAATTTTTCAATTTTCCCAATTTTTCTTCTGTTTGCTAGTAATTCATTTATTTTATTTAGAAAATTAGAAAAATTAGAAAAATCAAAAAAATTAAAAATGGAAGTTTGGCAATTTTTGGCATTTTTTTAATTTTCTGGAATTTTTTCAATTGCAAATGTTTTTCAAAAATTAATGAAATTTCTCAATTGATTATTGATTATTTTTACCCCAAAAAACCCAAAAACTTTCCCAATGGATTACTGTACCTACCCAATTTTTCGGCACCCAATTTGTGACTGCTGTCTTGGCCTTTGGCTTGGTTGTCTGCTTGTTCACGTTGTTGGTTAGCTGGAAAAAAATATTTTTCTCAGAATTTTTGTGAATTTTCTAATTATTGAAAATCTTTTCTTTCCCATATTTTTTTCCTGTTTCAAAATATTTTTTTCAAAAAATTCAAAAAAAATTTCAGCAATATTAGAGACGAATTTACCGTTTTCACAGTGGCCGCTGTCGCATACGGGAAGATTTTTTGGAATGCTCCGACCACAATTTGGTCACAAGAAGCATAGAAAATGATGGTGGAGAGGAGAAGAAGGATAGTGAGACGGGTCATCTGGAAATATAATTATTGGGAAAAAGTGGCGTGGTCTGGAAAAAAATAATTAAAAAAACAGTGAAAACAGGCAAAAATAAGGCAAAAATCAAAAATTTATCTGGAAAAAAAATGAAAATTTTTACTGTTTCGTGAATTTTTGAAAAATCCAGTAATCATTGGAAAACGGTTCAAGAGGAACAAACTACTGAATATAATTTTTTGTGATTTTTCGAATTTTTTTAAAATGTTTTGAATTTTAGAAAAAAGGGACGTGGTCACAAAAAGTAGAGAAAAAATCAGTCTAAACACTGCAAAAATGGAAATTTTATTGTTCAAAAAATTTCATAGAATTCGAATCAATTCTGAAAATGTGTTTCCTGTGCATTTGTGGGTTTTGAATTTTCTGAAAATTTTCAAAAATTCTGAAATACAAAAAAAAAATTTAGGGTATCAATATTTCAAACTTACCGAAAAATTGCTAAAAATTACAGAAAAATATGAAAATTTTTATAAATTTTTTTTAAATTCAAAAAAATAGCAAAATAGCTGAAAATCAGAAATTCGCACATAAAATTTACAGTTTCAAAAAAATTTAAATTTTCAGCGAATTTTGAAAAATTATTGGAACGTGAGGAGTTAGAGGAGATTTTTTTGGAATAAAAAAAAACCCAAATTCCTAAAATTAGAAAAAAAAAGTGAAAAATTGTTGAGAATTGCATTTTCCCAATTTCCCAAATTTTTTAATTTTCAAAAAATAATTTTGAAATGATTTTTTTCAACAAAATTCTTCTTTTTTCCCCCAAAAAATCTGACCTACAGTACACTGCAAGTACACCTTTATACCGCTGCCCTACCGTAATCCTCAATCCCATTAAATCCGCATAATTCCCCCCTTCCCTTTGATTTTTCGTCCATTCCATTCACACATAAACTTTGGTTTTTTGGAACAGATTTAATTTTATTTGAACCAAACTATGATTTGTTTGTGAAAGAGGAAGTGTGATCGGATTAGTGAAGGCATGTACTGGGTTTCATTTTAAATTTTTTTTAAATGATCATAACTTTGTTCAAAATGATTTTTTTGAGTTGTTCTTTTTTGCAAACGAAAGATAAATAGTTTGTGCGTGTTTTTGTAGTTGACATCAAAATTGAGAAAAATCGATAAAGCGGTGAAAATTGCTATTTTTTAGTGACCCCTTACAGTTTTGACCATAACTCGGCTCAAAATGGTCCGTTTGAGCTCAGCTTTGGACATTTTGTACCTGAAATGTCTAGAAATGTTTGAAAAATTTTTAGTGGAGATTCACAAAGACGTGCCTCATCTGGAATTCTAAAAATCGAATTTTGGAAAATGAATTTTTTTTTCTAAAAAAATTACAAAAAAACTTCAAACTTAAAAAAATTATCAGCTGATTAATTTTGAGATAAAAATCCATTTATTAGCCTTGAGAAAAAAATACCAGAAAAAAAATAATATAAAAATCAGAAAAATCAGAAGAAAAAAATTTTTATCACCAAAAACTGATCAGAATACCCTTATCAATGCCTTATCAATGCTCCTTCTTGACCTGAATTCCACCATTAGGACCACTTGGAACCGTCACGTCATTCCATGTCCTCACGTGAAAATCGTAGACCAACACGTCGTTCATTTGACACGTATTCGAGGTGTAGAAAATGGTCATCCAGTTGTCAAGGTACATTGCAGTGTTCTGAAAATAATCTTTTTTTGAGTTTCAGAATTAAAAAAAAAATTTTTGAAAAATTTCAGATTATTAGGTGACGGAATTTTATTGTGAAAATTTGAAAAATTTGCCGAAATCCCAAAAAAAATTTTTTTTTTTTGGGATTTTTGGGAAAAAAATTTCAGTTTCAAAATGTTTTAATTTTTTCTGAAAAAAATTCCGGGTGTTCGGAGAATTGGGATTGTTTGAGAATTAAAATTGAATTTTCAAAAAACTACAAATCAAGAATTTGAAAAAAAAATCAAGTGTGAAAATTCGAAAATTTCGAGAAATTGAAAAATTTTTCTGTTCCAAATTTTTTGTTCTGAAAATAAAGAAATAATCTATGATGCTCCACGGGAAAAAAAAACAGAAATAGAAAAAAAAATAATCTAAAATCGTAAAATCAGTTCAGTGATTTTCAGATTTTTCCTGAATTATTTTCCAACTTTTTTCAGAATTTTCCGAAAATTTTTCAGATTTTTATGGAATTTTTTTCCAGAATTTTCTGGAATTCTCTGGAATTTTTCCATATTTTTCAATTTTTTTTTGGAATTTCTCCATTTTTTTTCAAAAGCTTTCGAAACTTCTTCCAATTCTTTTCAGATTTTTCTGAAATTTTCCTAATTTTTTCAGAATTTTTCTAGAATTTTTGATTTTTTTCCAAACATTTTCTGAAATTTTTCCAGATTCTTCTGAAAATTGTCCTATTTTTTCCAATTTTTTTCAGGATCTTCATAAAAATATTCTAATTCAAAATTAAAAAAAAATTCCAGATTTTTCCGGAATTTTTCCAATTTTTAAAACAAAAATTCAAAATTTAGCCAAATTGGTCAATTTTCAATTGAAAAAATTTGAAAAAAATCTACATTTTTTTTTTCAATTCAAAAATAATTTTTTCTTATCACTAACCCTAACAGAATCCACAATTTTCAGTAATTCCTGAATCCTAGCCATGCGTTTCTCCTGATCAGCAATCTGTTCCGATATGTATTTTCTCAACAATTCGCAATATTTCATACGGTAGCAACGGATACGGTAGGTGTCCGAAGAAGATCGAGAAGACGGTTCTGAAGTTATCAGTTAACTGATAAGAGAAAATGATAATCACCATTGAAGAGCATTATGAACTTGAGAAGGACCAGTTCTTCGATGGTAATGTCTAGGGAATCCATTGGTTCCATGATTTCGGATATTGATTTTTGGATTGATAAGGAGGCTTCAGTTGATAATCTGCAAAGTGATAAGGTGCCAAAAAATTACAAAAATGAAAAAAAAATTTGAAAAAATTTTTTTTCTGGAGTCAGTTTTTTTTTTAATTTTGAATTTTAAAAAAATTCTAGAAAATTCCAGAATTCTCCAGAATCTTCCAGAATCTTCTAGAAGCTTTCAAAAATTTCTGGAATTTTTTTAAAAATAAAAAAAATTATTCCCAGCCAACTCACTGTGTAATTTCTGAAAACCACTCTGGTGCACACGGTGGCGGCACATCGTCATTTCCCTTTTCGAATTCTTCACGCTGAATTCGCAAAAATCCGTAGAAACTCGTCAAACACGTCACCGAGACAAAGTTTTCGGCGAGTAGGAGGGTCTGCAAAATTATGGGATTTTTTGGGAATTTTGGAAAAAATTTTAATTTTTTGGGTGATTTTTGGGGATTTTTAGGTCAAAAAATTTTGAGAAATTCCAAATAAATTCTAGAAAATTCAGAAAAATAAGAAAAAATTAGAGAATGCTTTTGAATATTCAAAAATAATTTTGGAATTTTCAGGATTTTAAAAAATATTTTTTGAATGAAAATTTCTATTTTTAGGGCACTCTTGGTGTTTTTAAAGTTTTAAAAAAATTCGAAGAATTATAGAAAAATTTAGAATAGTTTGGAAAAATTTGAAACTGTTCCATAATTATTTTCAAAATTTTCACAATTTCGAGATTTTTTTTAAAAAAAAGTTTCATCGATTTTCATCATTTTTTTTCCTGATTTTTAGGTCAAAAAATTTCAAAAATTTCTAGAAAAACAGAAAAATTTTCTTTAAAAATCTGAAAATGTTCCGAAATTTTTTAAAAATATTTTCGGATATTCATGATTATTTTTTGAATTTTTTTCATCGGTTTCCATCATTTTTTCGTGATTTACAGGTCAAAAAATTTCAAAAATTTTTTTAAAAATCTGAAAAACTCTAATAATTTTCCGAAATTGTAAAAATAAACTTAGAAATTTTCGTGTTTTTTTTTCGAAATTTTTTTGTCAAAACTTCGATTTTCAATTTATTTTTCGTGATTTTTAGATCAAAAAAAATTTCAAAAAATTCTAGAAAAGTCCAGAAAAATCTAAAAAACTCCACAAATGCTTCAAAATCCCCCAGAACCCTCCATTTCAATTCCTTACCTTCTCCTGAACCGGAAACTCCATCAAATCCTCCAATGCCCCAGCCCATTCCAAAAAAAGAAGAACATTTCGACACCAGAACAATTTGAAGTTTGTTTTTGGGTCTTTTAGGATAATTCTTCGCATGTAGTCCATCTGAAAAATGAAATTTGAAGTTTTGAAAAATTGTGCAAAAAAAAATAATTTGGGGTTACTGTAGCTCAAAAAAAAGCTTCATAAAAAATTTTTTTTTTTTAAATTTCAAAAAATTAATAAAACAAACCGGAATTTTCTCACAAATTGGCATTGGAAAAAAGATGGCATTTGAAATATCGATTGATGCATTACAGTGACGGGGGAACAGATCAGCATGTCGCATTGCTCGGTTGTTTTCGTACGAACTGGAAAATGGGGGGAAATTTTGGATTTTTGAAAGAATTTTTTTTTTGAAATTTGGGTCTTTTTTCTTGATTTTTTAGGTATTTTTTTTATAATTTTCAGGTCAAAAAATATTCTTCGAAAATTTGGAAAAATCTGGGAAAGTCTGGAAATTGAAAAAAATTTAAAATTCCCAAAAATTTTTTTTTTGATTTTTGATTCTTATCAATTTTTATCAATTCTTCTAATTTCTTATAATTTCTGATAACCACAGTAATCCTCTTACTTTTCCAAATTCACCAAACAATTCAAAATCGATGTCTCCGATCCGCCATACTTGAGATCCAGAAATGAGGTGACTTGACTGGTACAATTGGCTAGACTGGTCTGTAAATAGGAAAACTCAATAAAAATCAATAAATGCAACTCACTGATGGCTGGGAACTCTCATCAAAATATCCAACAACTGATCCTTCTTTCTTTACGACTGGAGCGAATTCCCCCTGTCGCATGTCACGGAGACGACCCACTTCTGAAAGAAATTCCCTTACTTTTTTGGATTTTTTTGTTTGAATCATCTTACAATTATTATTATAGAATTTTTTAAACTTTCAATTGTTTTTTATAAGAAATTGGATATACCAATATTATTTTTTACCGAAAAATAAATTATTTTGAGACATTTTTGGAACAGGAAATATTGGTGAAGTTAGAAATCAGATTGATCAATTCTGACATTTTCTAAATTTTTTATAGGTTTTTTTGAAACAGAAAAGTGAGTTTTCAAAATTTTTGATAAATTTAGTAAACGTTTTTTCAAAAAAAAACAATGCTGTCATCGTAGGATCTTAAAACTAGAGTTTTTATTCAAAATTTCGAAATTGGCGCGCACGATATCTCGCAGCGAAAACTACAGTAAGACGTGCATTCTTCAATGATTTTCGAGTTAAACTTGATTCACTGAAAAAGAACGTCTCACTGTAGTTTTCGCTCGTGCGCGCCAATTTGAAATTTTGAATGCAAGCTCCGATTTTGAGCTGCAACGATAATAAAAATTTTTCTGATTTGTTTTAGGACACGTTGTAGGCGGATTGATTAGAAAAATAATCATAACGTTTTCATTAAAATTTTGGAACAGAAAAAAAATTGAAAAAAAAACAAAAATTATGAAAATATTTTTTTTTCAAATTTTTCAGTTAAAAAAAAAATTTCTAAAAATTCAATGAAATTTTTTTAATTAAAAAAACTTTTTTTTTTAATTTTGAAATTCAAAAATTACTTATTTTTCAGAATTTTCAGAAATTCCATTCCCAACCAACCTTCGGGGCTCATGTGAGCCCTCAAACACAGCTGAAACCTGCACGCCCGACACTTTGCCCTTTTGCCAGCATTCATCGGACACGCGCCTTCCCGCTCACAAACAAATCCTTTTCGACTTTGGACAGTTCTCGAGAAGAATATCTTACAGCCACCGCACACTGTGCCACCGTAGTGAGAAGTCGCTCCGATGTTACCGCACACTTCACATAGCTTTTGTTTCGGTTGGCATGGCTGGAAAAAAAATCATTTTTTTAGGATTTGGCCTATTTTTTGACAAAAAATCCAAAGCTGGTGCTGATTTTTCGAAATTTGAAATTTAAAAAAAATTATTCTATTATTGATATCCCTCGGACGTCTTGCCTGATGGGTCTGGTCACGAAAATGATTTTTGTGATTTTTTCGGATTTTTTTAGTTTTAAAATTTCAGAAAAAAAGGGACATGGCCTCAAAAATCGGAGATAAAATCAGAAAAATCAAAAAAATCAGCAAAAAACTAGAAATTTTACTGTTTCACAAATTTCAAAAAAAATTGAAGAAATTCTGAAAAATTAGTCCGCTTTCAAAATTCAAATTAACCAAAAAAATTTAAAAAAATGATGAAAAATAGCTGAAAATCTGTAATTTGGACAAAAATTCACGGTTTCCAAAAAAACTAAATTTTTTGTGAATTTTTGAAAAAATTAGTACAGTGTACGAACGAAAAATAATTTTGTTGGATAAAAAAAAATTTCCGAAAATTTTAAAATTAAAACCAATTTTTCAGGGTTTTGTAAATTTAAAATTACCAAAAAAAATTCAATAAAAAATAACTGCCCTTGTGGAATTTGGAAAAAAATATTTACGGTTTCCGAAAAATTTGAAATTTTCAGGAAATTTAAAAAAAATTAGTGCTGTGTACGGGGAAAATCCATTATTTTTTTGATTTTTTGAAATTTCTGTGAAATTTAAATCAATTTTTCGAGGGTTAAAAAAATTCAAAATTATCAAACAAATTTTAAAAAATTACAGAAAAAAACTGAAAATCAGGAATTTTGACAAAAAATTACGGTTTTAAAAAATTTTAATTTTCAGTGAATTTTTGAAAAAAATCAGTCGAGTGTAAAAAAGGAAATAATTTTTTTTTTGATTTCAAATATAATAAGTTTGAAATTTAAAAAATTAAAAATTTTAACTCACCAACTGTAACCTGCCGACGACTGCCATTTTGGCTCCAGAAGTACACGGTTCATCAGAAGAAGACGTTGAAGAATCAGAATTCCTCAACATATTCGAAAAGCTCGTTGAGTAAGAATCAGTGAAGAAGTTGGTCTCCGACAGATTCTGATCCCAGAATCCAGAAGTTCTCGTCGGAAGAAGCATATTGGTCAACATTTTGGTCTGAAGCATTATATAATTCAAATTTCAAAGACCCCTGGTGATAGTGATAAGACGGGTGATAAGGTGATAAGCTCGGATTGATCAGTGAAGGGTGATCCTTTGAGGCTAATGTTTTGAAACTTTTCCGAGGGAAATTTGAAATTAGTGGGAATAGATCAAATGATCAATGAGCAGGAAAACAAAAACAGTTTAGTGATCAAGTGATAAGAGGTGATAAGAGGTACAGTAATCCGGCCGGGTCATGAGAGTTCTTTGGTTTTTGAGCGGGTAGTGAGCGGTTTTTTGGGATTTTTTTCCTCATGAGAAACGGATGGGAATTGAATTTGGGTTTTGGGGAATTTTAGAAGGGAGTTTTTTGGAACTGGAAAAAATTTTTAAAATTTTTTTTTGAACCAAAAATTTTTTCGTAATTTTTTCTTGATTTTCCTATATTTTTAGGGTTTGAAAATATAAAAAAATTTTTAATTTGAAAAAAGTTAGACTACCGAGTTGAAAGTAATTGATTATCAAAATTTCAAAAAATTTTGAAAAATTTTGAAACTGAAATTTTTTTTTTTGAAAAATTTGAAATAAAAGGGTTTTTTTTCCTATTTTTTTTTGATTTAATTTTTTAAAAATTACATATTCTATTTTTAAAAATTCAGGAAAATTTGAAATATTCGGTGAGAAAAAGGAGGAATAATGATTTTTTTGAAAAATTTGAAATTTTTTTTTGAAACTGAAAAAAAAATTCTGAAAATTTTGAAAAATAAGACATATTAGCATTTTTTTTTTCAAATCGGATTTTTGAAATTTAAAAAAATTATATTTAGAATATTGTGCCTAATTTTTTGAAATGTATACAATTTTTTTTTTGAAACTAAAAAAAAAAATTTTTCAAAAATAAATTCACAATAATTCTAGGAAATAAGAAATTTTTTCCAGCGTTTTTCATAAATTTCTGAATTTTTAATGAATCTAAAAGTTTGAAAAAAAAAACATTTTTTCACAAAAAAAATTAAAATTGACGAAAAAAAAAATTTTCAAAAAAAAATTTTTTTTTAATTTTTTTCCTGTTCCAAAATTTTCATTAAAAATTTCAGATTATTTTTCTAACCAATATAAACGAATTAAAAATAAAAACCTTTCATTATCCTTGCATCTGAAAATCAGATTTTGCATTCAAAATTTCAAATTGGCGCCCAGGATATCTCGTAGCGAAAACTACAGTAAGATTTGCATTTTTCGAAACATTTTTTTTGGAAAATGCAAATCTTACTGTAGTTTTCGCTGCGAGATATCCTGGGCTTCATACCTACCGTAATCCCACCCCAAAAACCCGAAAAACTACCTTATTTTCCCTTTGTCTCCTCTCCATTTTATACCCCGTCCACTAATTATTTTCCCGCTCACTCAACCCATTCGTACTTTATCATTCTTATCATTTGGCTTATCAACAAAAAAAAATCCAGGTGATCTGGTGTGTTTTGCACGCCAATTTCGTTGAGACTAATTATTTTCGCAGTGTGTGATCTCCCGATTTTCAGCTTTTCAGACACACTTTTTCTGCTTTCAGACATGTAAATTACAGCGATTTTTCAGACAGAATGGTCAAATTGAAAAAACAGAAAACAATGGAAAAGAAAGTACAAAGGCGGGCACATTTCCAGACAGGTGATTGGCAAGGATCAGTATCAACAGTGATAAAGGGTACTGTAGCGTGTGATTTTTTGATGGAGTTGAATTTTTTTTAAAAATCGGTTTCAAAAATTTTATTATTGAATTTTGAAATTTTTCTAGAACATTAGAAGCGAAAAATATGAAAAATTTGAAAATTAAAGAAATTCCACAAAAAATCGAATTTTTCGAAAAATAATAATTTTACGTAAAATTTTTGGAACATAAAATTGAATTTTTTAAATTTTGTTTTTGAACTTTTGAATTTTTTTAAATTTTTCAATGTATGCCAAATCAAAAAAAAACAATAGATGGCACTTTTGTAAAAATTCAAAAATCTAAAAAAATATTTTTTTTTCAAATTTTGAAAAAAAAAATTTTTGAATGATTTTTGAAAATTTTTTTAATTTTTTCAGATTTTCAAAATTATTTCTCAATTTTCTCAATTTTCTAAATTTTTCATTTGTTTTTAAAAATATTTTCGAATAAAAAATGAATCAAAAATTGGAAGATTCACTCGAATCGATCCACAGGATTGAATTTTTACTAGTCTTCGATTTTTTCGTAGAATTTTTGAAACATTTTTTTTTTGAATTTTTTTTTCGATTTCAAATTTTTCATTGTTTTTTCAGTGTATGTGAATTTGAAAAATTAACGAAATTTTTAAAAATAAATTTCAAAAAAAAAAATTTTAGAGTTTTTCCAAAAAATTCGGTTTCAATTTTTTTTAATTCTTCAAATTTTTTCGAAAAACTTGATTTTTTACTGTCTTTACTGACAAAGTTCTAACACAAAAACGTCATTTAAAAATATGAAAAAATTTGTGCAAAAATTTCTGAATTGGATTTTTCAAAAAGTCTCATTTTCTCGTAAAATTTTTGAAACATGCAAAATTTCAATTGCAAACTTTTTTTTCTCGATTTTTTTTGGATTTTTCTATTTTTTCTCATTTCCCCTATCGAAATCCATTCTATTTTTTTTTCAATTTTCTTCAAATCCATATTTTTTGTACCCCTACAGTAACCCAAAACTCTCCGATTCCTTTGGCAGCTGTGAATCGAACACCATTGGCCAAACTCCGAACATTTCAAGTTGGTCGGATCGCGGGAAAAACTATTTGGATAAATAAATAGAAATATTTGAAAAAGTTCAGAAAATCTGGAAATTCAGAAAGATCAGAGATTGGGAAGAAGGGAAAATAAATATCTCCTTTTCTTATCACTGATAAGAAAAAAATTTCATTTGCCAAGGAGAAAATGTAGTACTCGTGAGCTTCAAGTTCTTGGAAAACTTGACTAAAAACTAATATTCAGAGGGATGATTAAGGAAGCCTTATCACTGATAGTCTTATCAGTGATAAGAAATTTATATTTATTGAGGAAATAAATAAAAAATCTAGAGAAGGAAAAGATCAAACCACCAAGTCAAAAAATTGCATTTTTTTTAATTTTCAATTTTTAAAAAAATTTTGGAACAGAAAAATTGGTATAAATTGTCATTTAATTTGAAAAAAAATATTTTTTTAATTTTTTAAAATTTAATTCTATTGGTTTAGCGATAATTCTCAGGATAACACAAATTCGCATTTTTTGAAAATTTCAAAAAATGTATTTTCCATTTAATTTTGATATCAAATTTACTGATAATTCACTGATAACTTTAAAATTCACTCAAAAAAATTTTTCTGAATTTTCCCCCCATTTTCCGCTTCAAAACAGCCTTCCCACGCGTCATTTTTAGGATTTCCTAGTGATTAGGTGATTAGTTGATAATCCCTGATAAGAAAATATTCAGAAATCTCGAATTTTAAGTCATTTTACGTCAAATTACAAGGTTTTTGGTGAGTAGGGGGTACTGAAAAATTTTGAAAAAATTCGAAAATTCGAAAAAAAAATTTTTTTTGAATTTTTTATTTGTTTGCTTTTTATATTTTTTATAAATTTTATAAATTACTAGAAAAGTTTTAAAAATAGCCTTATCATTCTGAAAATTGATTGAAAATGTTATCAATTTTTTTTTGAAAAATAAGGGAAAAATCGAAAGACTACCATTAGATCCGTCTTTTTCACCTGTCAATGTGAAATTCTGATTTTTAGTTTTCAATTTTCAATTTTCAATTTCCACACGGAAAAATACGAAAATGTGTAGGTTTATTTGTGATTTGTGACCAGATGAAAATGTGGAAATTTGCTTATTTTTCGTAAGATCAGTCGACGGGAAAGAGGGAAATCAGAGGCCAAATGATGCGAAGATCAATGACATTTTTGGGGATTCTTAGGGAATTTTTAAGAAAATGGGAAAAATGGAAAAATGAAAAGATTGACAAGAGTCAGTATATACTCGAAAAAATCACCAAAAAAATAAAAAAAAATGTTACTGTTTCAAAAAGTACAAAAATGTTTGATAAATTACAGAAATCAATAATGAACTCATTTGAGTTGTATCAAAAACCTCGAGTTCGCATTCGAAATTTCAAATTGCGGTACAGGATATCTCGCAGCGAAAACTACAGTAAGATTTCCATTTTTCAGTCAAAAATCACTGAAAAATGCACAATTTTAATGAAAATTGCGGTTTCAAAAATGTCAAAAATTATTGGATTTTTTTTTTGAGAATTTCAATTGAAAGTCTCGATTTTCATTATTTTCTGAATTTTTCAGCGACAAAAAATAGTCCAAAATCCCTGAAAAATGAAAAATCGTCTTACTGTAGTTTTCGCTGCGAGATATCCTGGCCGCCAATTCGAAAAAAAATCTTTGAAAGCTACCTACCGTAATTCCACCCCAAAAAAACAGAAGAACTGCTTTTTTTATTAAAAAATTTCAGTTTCAAAAAATTTACATTTTTGTAAATTTTTTGCAATTTTCAATCCGGACATTCCAAAATCAATCAGATTTATTCTTTTAACAAAAATTTCCAAAAAAGAACAATTGAAGCTATTTTCTAGAAAGTTCCCACAATTTTCCAGTTTTTCAACAAAATTTTGGGACCAAAAATTGATTTGGATAATTAAAAAAAAACTGTTCCGTTCAATAATAATTTACTATTTATATTTTCCGGTTTTTCAACATTGAAAAAAAAAACATTTTTCGCAGTTTCAAAAAATTGTCTTCAGTTTTTTGAAAATCATAGTTCTCAATCTTCCCGATTTTTTGGAAATAAACTTTTCAACGAAAAATGCTCCATTTTTGTCAGTGGGTCTCACAGCGAAAAGCAAAAAAAATCGGGCTGCGCCTTTAAAAAAAACTACGGTATTTCATGCTTTTTGAGTAAACTTCGTGGGTGGCCACCGTACGCATTTCAGAAAAAAAATAATATTTCATGTTTCAAAAAATTCAAAAGTTTTCAAAAAAAAAATGTTTTCTCAATTTTTCTGTTCTAGCTATCATTGAATTTTTGAAAAAAAAATATTTTTTTTTCAATTTTTTTAAAAAGTATGTAGTTTGCTCACTCCAATACGGAACAGGAAAAACTCAATTTTCAGCCCTCAAAAGATGACTAATAAGCACAAAATAAAACGAAAAAAAGGAAAGAGACAGGTGAGAAAACAGACGAATCCCTTCGGTTCCCTCGCTTATTTTCCCCATTTTTTGCCGATTTCTGCACATCAAAACACGCACGATTTTCAGATTTTCCAGCGGAAATTTAGAAAAGAAACGAGGGAAATTGTAGTTTTTGTTATTTTTCCGGTGTGATAAGACAAGTGATAAGACAAAAATCACTATCACTGATCTGGCACGATTTTTTCGGGAGAATAGGGGAAAATGAGGGATTTCTTGAAAAAATGAAGAAAAAAATTTGAAAAATTACAGATATTCAAGTTTCTAGCTGAAAATTCAAAATTTTTGAAAAAAAAAAGTTTAATTTATAATTTTTTAATTTTTTCGAATAGCTACAGAAAAAATAGAAATTGCTGAAAATTCAATTTTTTGGAAATTTTTTTTTCGAGTTTTTTGAATTTTTAAAAAATTTTTAAAAATTGGTACAGTAATTCTAGGTCTTTTTTCAATTTTTGAATTTTTTTTTCATTTTTTTAAAATTATTTTTTTCCCTGAAAATTGAGTGATCTTTGCCTCAAAAAAACTGAAGATACGTCAATTTTTCCGAAAATTTGGATTTTTTAAATCGGATTTTTTGGGATTTAGGTGACTTGTCAGTGGTTTAGAACAGGATTGATATTTTTATTTTTGTGGGAATGATGGAGTTTGTGATAAGGGAGTTTGGAGTGATAAGGGGCAAGTTTTCGGTAATTTTTAATTTGAAAATTTGAGAAAAAAAATTTTTTTGCTGTTTCAAAAATTTCAAAAATTTCCAATTTTCCAAAAATAAAATTGATTGGAATCGAAGATTGTTGGGATATTTATATGTTTTTTTTGTTAATTCCCTCATTCAAAAAATTTCAAAAGATAGAATTTTGAAAAAAAAAATTTTTTTTTTCGGGTTTCAAAAATTTCCAGAATAATTTTGAGTTTTTTGAAAGACTTGATAAGCTGTTTGATAGAACATCAAAATTTTTCAAATAAATTCCAATATTTCAGCTTTAGGATTACTGTAGGCCATGAAAAAATTGAACTTTCAATTTTTTTAAAAAAATATTTACAGATTTTTCAAAATTATCCAATTCAATTTTTTACATTCAAAGTTTTAGAAGAAAATCGAAAAAAAATTATGTAATTTTTCCAACATGGAGTTCTTATTCAAAATTTCAAATTGCCGCCCAGGATATCTCGCAGCAAAAACTACAGTAAGACGCGCATTTTTCAGTCAAAAATCACTGAAAAATGCACAATTTCCTTAAAAATTCCCAGTTTCAAAAATTTCAAAAATAATCTTTTTTTTTGAAAATATCAATCGGACATCGCGATGAATTAGATTTACCTAATTTTTTCAAAAAGTCAAAAATCACTGAAAAATGCAAATCTTACTGTAGTTTTCGTTGTGAGATATCATGCGCGGGAATTTGAAATTTTGAATGCGAGATGAAGATTTGAAGTTTTTCTAATAAAAAAAAGGAAAAAAAAACAGTTTCAAAAAATTTCTAAATTTTTGTCAAAAAATTGAAATGTTCAATCTCGTCATTCTGTAATCGAGCTATTTTATTTTTTCTCTTTCTTCTATTTTTTAGCTCCTAGGAATACTGTACCCCTCTAAAAATAAGTCCCTTGGAAACGTGCCAGATGTCTGATAAGCTTATCAGTGATAACTCACTGATAAGCTATCAATAACAATCAAAATCATACAATTTTCCAGTCAGAAAACCGCAAGAATGATACGAAAATGGGTGTTGCACGGCGCCGAGAAAATCCAATTTCCGAATGGAAAATTGGGTTTTTTCGGGTGGTTTGGAGGTGTGATTAGATGATAAGATAAGGTGATAAGAAGATGATGACGTGGCAAATTTGATAAGGAATGTTGCAGAAAAAGTCGAGAAATCGGGGGAGGAAATGATCGGAAATCAAGGGGATTTTATTGATTTTTCATGGGAATTTGAAAAAATTGGTGACAAAGAGAAGAGAGCAATTTTTTGAAAAATTTTCTAAAAAAAAAGGATTTTTTGAAACGGGATTTTTTTGAATTTTTGAATAGGTACAGTAATCCCAGAGCGTTTTGGAAGATTTGAAAACAATAAAAAAAATGACAAAATAATTTTATCAGTGATTATCAGTGATCAGATGATGTTCTGAAACAAAGAATTTTTCAATTTTTAAAAAATGAAAAAGTTTTCTGCTTCAAAATTTTTTAAATTCTCAATTGTTTTGTGTTACAGACAATCGAATCGTTGCAAAGTTTTCAAAAATAAGTTTTTATTTAAATTCAAATTTTGAGAATATGAAAAAAATTCAAAAACTCACACATATCAATTTTTGAAATTTTTTTTCAAAAACTAGGATTTTTGAAACTGGGATTTTTTTTTTGAATTTTTGAATTAAAAGAGAGAATTTCAGGATAGGTACAGTAATCCTAGAAGCTTGAAAAATAGCAAAAATATTTTCAAAAATCAACATTTTTTATCAGTGATTATCAGTTATCAGATGAACTGAAAAAGGGAATTTTTATATTTTTTGAAAATAAAAAAGTTTTCTGTTTCAAAATTTTTTGAAAATTCAAATTTTTTGTTACAGACAATCGGATCGATGCAAAGCTTTCAGAAATAATTTTTTAAAATTCAAATTTTGGGAATTTGAAAGAAAAAAACTCAAAAACTCACACAGAGGCAGTATCAATTTTTTAAATTTTTTTTCAAAAAAGAGCATTTTTTGAAACTGGGAATTTTTTTAAATTTTGAATTAAAAAATTTTTTTTGAATAGGTACAGTAATCCCAGAGGGTTTTGTAAAAAAATTTGAAAAAATAGAAAATTAAAAAATAATTTTATCAGTGATTATCAGTTATCAAATGTTCTTTTTAAAAACAATTTTTTAAAAAAAAATTTTTCCCACATCTCCTCGCTTTGAAAACGAAGACTGATATTTCTAATTTAGCCAAGGTTTTCCTGAAATTCAAAAGATCAAATTATCAAAACATCCCCCGTTTTGACGTCAAAATTCTCCCTTTTTGTCTTCGGATTATGTAAAAGAAGAAGCCATAAAAATTCAGGAGTTTAAAAATAAATTTAGAAATGGTTATTCTTGGAAACTCGAAGGGTTTCATTACAATGACAAATACATTTTTTCGGTTTCAGGAATTTCAGACATATCAAAAATGACAAACTTTTTGCTCAACGACGTCATGAATTACATTTGACAAAAAAAAACTGCAAACAAGAGATTTTCTGAAAAATAAAAAAATACAAGCTACTGTACTTTTCCAAAATTTCGAAAATTTGAAAAAAATTCAAAAAAAAATTATGTTTCAAAATTTTTTATTTCGAATTTTCTGATTTCTCTAATTCGAATTTTCTGATTTCTCTAATTCCAGACAGCCTAGGATTACTGTACTTTTCCAAAAAATGATAAAATTGGAATTTTCTGAAAAAAAAATCAGAAAATTAGGAGATTTTCAGAAAAAAAAAATTCAAAAAATACAAGCAGTTTTCAAAAATGGAAATATTGATTTTTTTAACATGAAAAATTGAAAAAAATGAAATTCCCAGGATTACTGTACTTTTTCAAATTTTTTTTGAAATTTCGAAAAAAAAAATCACGTTTCAAAAATTTTCAAAATTCAGCAGATTTCTGAAATTACAATTTCACGGTTAACCATATTCGAATTCTCTAATTTCTAATTCCAGGCAGCCTATGATTACTGTACTCTTCCAAAAAATGAAAAATCTGAAAATTTGGGGATTTTCTGAAAAATTCAAAAAATACAAGCAGGATTCAAGAAAGGAAATATTGATTTTTTTAATGCTAAAAATTTTTTTAAAAAATGAAATTTCATGATTACTGTACTTTTTTCAAAATTTTTGAAATTTCAAAAAAAATCATTTTTCAAAAATGTTTCAAAATTTTGCAAATTTCTGCAAATTTCAGTTTTACGCTGTATAGCATTTGCATTCTCTGATTCCTAATTCCAGACAGCACAGGATTACTGTACTATTCAAAAAACGATAAAATTTGAAAATTCTAAAAAAAACCAGTTTCAAAATTTCCTAGAACTTGTAAAGTTTTCAAAAATTTTGGTACTCTTGCCATATCTTTTCCCAATATTTTTTTACAACAGAATTTTTTTTTTCAAATTTTAGGTCATTTTCACTATTTTTTTTTCCAAAAATTTTAATTTAAAAAATTTTTTTAATTTGAACTTTTTTCAATTTTCAAAAATTTTCAAATTTTGGTTTTTTGGTCTTTTTCCCGACCAAAAAATCAAAGAAAAACCCGCCAAAAACCAGGTGCTCAGCTGACAAAATACGGCATAAAAATCTCATTAGAAGCCGACAGAACCGGACAATTTTTGGTCTAATGAAATACAAAAAACAGCCGAAGAAAATGTAAGATCAACTGCACTTTTGTGCCCATTGTCGTCATAATATTTCTGATTATTTCTTATCAGTGAGGGGCGGCTTATCACAAATCAGAAAAAGGGTTATTCATGAATTGGATTAGGGGGAATTTGGAGATATGGAGATAAAAATATGATTTTGGAAGGGATTATAATGTCTGGAGAGAAGAAATATTTGGGAATATTGGGGAAATTACTAGGAAAATACTGAAAGCAATAGAGAAAAATTGAATTTGAATTTTTTTGAATAAATTTTGAAATTGAAAAAAAAATTGAAAAACAATTTTTTCTTTCTGAAATTCAAATTTTTTGTAATTTGATTTTTTTCTAAATTTGGAAGGAACTGAGTCACTGAAAAAACATCTAGCACAATTTTAAATAAATTTTTAAAAACTGAAAAAAATTTTTTGGAAGAAAAATAGGGGAAACTGAACGTTTTGACAAATTTTATATTTTTAGGAAATTTTTTTAAAAGATCCTGATTAGGCAAATGGGAAAAATTGAGCTTTAAAAAAACTTTGAACAAATTTTTTAATGAAAAAAAAATTTTGGAGGAAATTGGAAATTCGAAAGTTTTTTTTTAATTAAAAAAAAAAATTTTCTTTGAAAATATTTTTGGGCAAGGATTAATTTTTTTAATTTTTATTTATTATTTTGAAAAATTTTAAAAATGTAATCAATAATAAAGAATCTGATAAAAAATGAAAAAAATTTCTAAAACTGAGAAAAAAATTTCAGAAAATTTTTTTCTGGAAAATATTTTACCCCAAAAAAATTTTTCAAATTTGATTTTTTGTGAAGTTGAAATTAAAATTTTGAAGAAGTATTACTGAACGGAACAATGAAATCCCCATCTTTCCTCAAAAAATATAAATTTTTTGAAACTGCGAAAAAAAAAATTTTTTTTTTCAAATTTTTCTAAAAATCCAAAAAAATTCCAACCATCTCCAGACACTACCATAACCATCAACAATCAATTCCCCATTCCAAAAAAATATTTTTCTTATTTTTCACATTTTTTTCCTATTTTCCCGCCACTCCAAATCCCTTTTCAAGCCCCAACTACGCAAAAATCCGCATAAATCCACGAAAATTGCCTAAAAAAAAGCGAAGATCGTGCGAGAAATGTGATGTTTTCTTCTCCCGGCACATCCCCTTCTTTCACTAATCCCTTGTGATTTCTGATTTTCTGATTCTTATCAGTTGGCTTATCAAAGGGTGTCTAACGAGGTGATTCGCAGAAAAATATAAGAAAATCTTGTGATTTTTGTGATTCAAGTGGAAAACAGGGACTCTGATAGTACTGATAAGATTGTTTTTTATCAGTGTTATCACTGAAACCATAGCAACAATTCTCAAAGGACCTGGGTGCAGATTTTTAGGAAATTGAGGGGTTTTATGGGAATTTTGAAGTTTGTTCAGATGATCTTTCATCATTTTATCAGTTTTCTCATCAATTCCCTGGAAATCTCCAGAAACGTCACTTTCCCCGTGGTAAACCAAGCAGAAACGCTAATTTTTGCAAAAATCGAGAAATGCGCCGTTGGTGACTACTGACGCACTCTCGGTGCACTGCTGGCGCGTTTCTCGACGCGCGATTTTTATTTTTTGTCATCCATTTTTTCGCCAATTCTCGTCAATTTTCGACCGTTTTTCCTCGTTCTCATTGATTTTTCTTGATTTCTCTTTTCATTTTATCACTTTTCCAGGCCAAACTACCAATTTCGACGCCAAAATGAGTAGAAAGTGAGTGATTTTTTGGGTTTCCATGAAATTCTTCGATTTTTCCAGCATCCGCACGTTCCGCGACCTTGGAGCTGATGATCACCAGTCGGACAGCGACGATTCTGGAGCCGAGGCTGGACGTGGAGCTCCACAGGAGTTTTATGCCGGAAGGTATGCAAAAATTGGGGAAAAAAGTAAACAAATCTTGAAATCTGTGGAAAAAAACTGAAAAATCCGGGAAAATAACGATTTTTCATGTAATTTCTTTGGTTTTCAGCTAGAAAAATAGAAAATTAATGCGAGAAATAGGAAAAAATGACTAAATTATCGATTTTCCAGCGGTCAAGCCGTCCAGGGACCCCGTGGAGCCCGTAACCCCGACTCGGAGGCCCACATTCGCCGGATTCTTCAAGCCGCTGAGGTCGTCGGCCCAGAAGAGGCCTCTCATGGAAGACCGTCGGATCGTCCGGAAGATTTGGTGGTAAGCACTTGATTTTTGCGATTTTCTAAAAATTTTCGCTGATTTTTTGCAAAATTTCCTCGATTTCTGGTCATTTTTCACGATTTTCCTCATTTTTCATAGTTTTTTTCCCATTTTTTTGTTGCAGACGCTCACCCTGCACCTGTGGGTCGACGGATTATCGATCGACGATGGACCGCTGATGAGCCGACAGGATCCGGCGACGATTGCGTTTTTGGAGGAAGTCGGAAGAGGGTTAGTGAGGGGAAATAGATATTTTTCAGGAAAAATCATGTTTCGAATTGGAAAAGAATGGAAAAAGGGGGTTTGGCATGTAGAAATGATTTTTTTAAAAATCAAAAATTTATTTTTTGATGTTCAAAAAAAAATTTCAAGTTTCAAATTTTCAAAATTATTTGTTTTGCAATTTTTAAAAATTGTTTCTTCATCGATTGTGTGCCCGGTTCTTATTTTGTGAGAAATTCAAAAAAAAAAATTTTTGCTTTTTTTTGCTTTTATTTGTTCAAAAAATCATGAAAAAATTCTCCATTTTTAAAAAAAATTCCTCCAATTTGCAAAAAAAATATAAAGTTTCAAATTTTCAAAAAATTTTTTTTGAAATTTCTAAAAATTGTTTCTTCATCGGTTGTGTAATTTCTTTCGAATATTTCTCTCTTGATGAAAAAAATTTCTTCGATTTGCAAAAAAAATAGCCTCCATTCTTTTGGTATTTTTCGAAAAATTTATTCGAATTAAAAAAAAAAAATTGAATATTTTTTTTCTAAATAGATAAATATTATCGTTGTATTTCAAACTGAGAGTGCGGCGCACTTTTTTCCGAACGACACTCCGCGATATCTCGCCACGAGCAAAAGCGCCTTTCGGGCGGGGTACTGTAATTTTTATTGCGAATTTTAACTTTTTTCATTGATTTTCTACCGATATCACCGGAATGATCATATATTATGATTTTTATGCAAAAAAATGCGGAAAAACGCGAGAAATCGATAGAAAATTAATGAAAAATGTGAGAATTCGCAATAAAAAATTACAGTACCCCGCCCGAAAGGCGCTTTCGCTCGTGGCGAGATATCGCGGAGTGTCGTTCGAAATAAAGTGCGCCGCACTCTCAGTTTGAAATACAATGATAATACGAATTACAAAAATTTGCAAAATTTGAATGAATTTCTGTTTCACAATTTTTTTTTTTAATTTTTCCTTCAATTTTTCTAATTCGATGTTAGACTTTCATTCGCTTGAAAAAATTTACCCCCCATAAATTTGAGAAAAAATTCCTTTCCTAAATATCTATTTCACTTTCCATCCCCACTTTCTAATTTTTCCCTCATTTTCCAGCGACATTCCCTCATCGATCGGCCGCAAATACCCGGGCAAAAAGATCGACTTCAAAATCGAGCGTCACCGTGAAGAGTACGTCGTTCCGAAGATGAAGCCGTTCGGCGGAAACGGAGTCCGTCTCGGAAACGTCGTGCCGAATGTCGTCGGAGAGACCTCGTCGAGCATCGCCAATCCGATTGTCGTCGAGGATACGTCGGCTGCCGAGCTGGCCAAGCAGTTGGAGGATGCGAAGAAGGAACTGAACACTGATATGGCACAGCCAACCACTAATGTGAGTGGAATTTGAGAAAAATTGGAAAAATGAATGAAAACAAGAGGGATTTTTTCAATATTGAAAGTTTCTTTTTTTTTTTTTTGAACTTTTTAGTATTTTATTCATAAAAATAGTTTCTGGAATTTTCCCTGAAAATACATGAAGTCACAAGATTGATTTTTTCTATCTCTAATTTCTATTTTGAAAGTTTTGAAACGGAATTTTTAAAAATCGGATGATTTTTGTATTTTTTCTATCAAAGTAGAACTGATCCTTGATTACTATTATGCGTTCCCGAAAGTGTGACACCTCGCCCTCCGCTACAGTCGTGGGTCCCGCCGCGATTTCACAGTGGCAGGCCTGATTTTCCGAATTTTTCGCTTTGAACTCGGAAGTTAATTTCAACTCATTTTACTCAATTTTCCATGTTTTTTGCAGGGAAAACATTTAAAAAAAAGCAGGAAAAATACATTTTTGGACGTTTTTGCTGTATTTTTTTCGTTTTTTCATCACAAATTCACATTCTACAGCCGTTATCGGCAATTTTGAGCAGCAAATGGCAGATAAAAGCAATTTTTGGTATTTTTGATGAGAATTAAGGAAATTCAGACAGTTTTTCAGCATTTGCAAAGAGTTCTTCGCAATTTAGTTGCTAGTGCTGCTCGATACTGCCGGAAACCGCTGTAGAGTGTGAATTTGTGATGAAAAAACTAAAAAATACAGCAAAAACGTCCAAAAATGTATTTTTCCTGCTTTTTTTAAAATGTTTTCCCTGCAAAAAACATGGAAAATTGAGTAAAATGAGTTGAAATTAACTTCCGAGTTCAAAGCGAAAAATTCGGAAAATCAGGCCTGCCACTGTGAAATCGCGGCGGGACCCACGACTGTAGCGGAGGGCGAGGTGTCACACTTTCGGGAACGCATAATAGAGTTTGAATAGGCCAATTTGCAGTTTTTTTGAAAACTTGATAAAATTTCGAAAAAAAATCACAATTTTTCTGGAATTTTGAACATTTTCTCTTTAAAATTTTGATTTTTTCAATTTCAAAACAAAAACCTTTTTTGTGTTTCAAGAATTTAAAAAATTTCTGGAAATCATTTCAGTTTTCAATTGTGCTTTCGTGTGCCTTTCTTCCTGAATTCATGTTTTTTTTTTCGAATTTCAGATCCAAGTCCGTCTTCCGAACAACCAGCGTCTCGTCGGTGTGTTCAACCACACCCACACCCTCTCCGCTCTTCGTCTCTTCATTTGCACGTGAGTTTTTTTTTGTGGGAAATTCAAATTTTTCGAGTTTCAAAATGTTTTTGTAAATTTTGGCAGGTTGTTCACAGTAGTAGACACTAGACATCAGATTGTAAAAAATAAATTTTTTTTTTAAATCAAGAAATTAATTTTTTAAATTTTGCCGCATCAAAAAATCAATAAAAAAGTTTGCTGTTTCAAAGTATTTTCAAGAATCTGGAAATAAAATTTGAATAATTTTTGTAATCGCAGGATTTGAATTTTCAAATTTTTGCATTTTCTCCAAATTTCTAGAAAAAATAGCCTTCTCATCCCCCATTTTCTTCTAATTTTTTTTTTGAAAATTACTGTTTCAAAATTTTTTGATCTGTTCAAATGAGATTTTGCACTAATCGATCTCTTTGATCACATTTTAAAATTTGAGAATTTCAAAAACATTATTGACATTAAAAATAAATTACTAGATTTACATTTTTGTAATTTTATTAATTTTCTTCCACGTTTTCCAATTTACAGTTTCAAAAAATTCTAAAGTGTCCAAAAAATTGTTTTTCAATTATGAACTTTCTGTTGTGTGTTAGGGCTTCATTTTTGAACTGTCAATTTCTAAAAAAGGCTTTGTTTTTCAATTTTTTAGTTCTAAAATTGAAAAAAAAATTTCTGTCTAAAAAATTACACATTTATTCAGATGAAAATGATTTCTTTCCAATGATCCTTTGATTGTGAGGTCCTTTTTAAATTGAAATGATTTTTTTTAAATTCAAATTTCACAAAAACCATTTTCCAGATCCCGCCCGGAGCTCATCTACCAGCCGTTCCAGCTCATGTCGGCCTACCCGCCGAAAGTTTTCGAAGACGAGACACAGACGTTGAAGGACGCCAACTGTCTCAACTCGGTTATCACTATCAAAGTGACACCGGCTAACTGATAACCTGGAAAATCCCTCCGAAATCTCTCTGTAAATCCCCTTCCCCTGAAACTCGATCTTTCTCTTTACATCCTCAAAGAAATCCCGAAAAATACTTGTAATTATTTATTTTTCCCCCATTTCCCCTTGAAATCTATGGATTTCCATGATTTTTCTGTAAAATTCGTATTCATTTAATGTATCCATCACTCTCCCCCAATGTTTTTTTGAGTAAATGCTGATTTTTGTGTGAAATTTTGTTTTTTTTTTCGATTTTTCCCTGTTTTTTGAGTTTCCAGCTCATTTTCCTTATCTTTTCTTATCAGTGATTTATCAGTGATCCCCCAAAAATTACCCCGATAATTTGGATTCAGATGCCGTTGAGAACGAGACTTCAGGGAGTCAAGGAGGGATTTAGAAGGAGATTGTGAGTTTTTAAAAAAATTATTTTTGAAAAAATGTGAAAATTAGATTTTTAAAAATTGATAATCAAATTATCAGTTATCAGGAGAATATCAGTTCTTCAATTTTCAGCTAGATTTTATAAAATTCCAATTTTCTAAAATAAAAAAAAATTATGTTTCGAGGATTTTTGAAATTTGGAAATTTTCGAATTAGCTGATCGGAAGAACAAATCGTTATTTTCACAAAAAAGGGAATTTCAAAAAAAATCTCTTTCAATTCTGAATACTAATCAACAAAAAAATGTCAAACTGATTTTTCATATTTTCAAAAAAAAAATTAAAATTCGGTTTCAATGATTATTGAAAATTTCTATTTTTTCGAATTCTTCAATAGCTACCCGTCATTATTTTTATAACGGAAAAAATTATTTTATTTCAAAAATAGGCTAATATTTTTTATGAATCCAATTTTTTTTGCAGTTTCAAATTATCAGTTATCAACTGAATCTCTTTTTTTTCGGCCAGATTTTTTTGAATTCCAGTTTTTTTCAATTAAAAAAATTATGTTTCAAGGATTTCTAAAATTTGGAGATTTTCAAATAAGCTGATCGATAAAGCCAATTTTAACAAAAAAAAAATGTGATTTCCAAAAAAAAAAAAATCAATTCCAATTCTGATAATACTGATCAACAAAAAAACAATTTCAAAGGGATTTTTTAAATTTTCAAATTTTTTTTTTAATGTTTCAAATTTTTTTGAAAATTTCTATTTTTTCAATTTCTCCGATAGCTACCCGTCATTATTTTTATAACGGAAAAAAACAATACATTTTTAATGAACACTAATTTTTTTACGAATACAACCTAATTTTTGGCAGTTTCAAAATTCTGAAAAGTAAATTACGAAAATAATATGATTTTGCTTGCTGAATTGGCATGTTTTGACGTTTTATTTTCGAATTTATTGGTAAATTATTGGCAAAAAAGCATGAAAAATTGAAGAAAAACAGATATCGATAAAAATTTTTCAAAAATAATTTTTTTTTGTTTCAAATTTTTTTGAAAAATTCTGAAGTCCATGATTTTGCCAATTCATACTTCGCTGTAGTTGGAAAATTTCCAATTTCCAAAAATTTTCGAACTGTATTTCAAAGTTTGAAAAAAAACTACTGTTTCAAAATTCAAGTATTTTTTTGAGGATCTCTGATTTTTTAATTTCCAGCTTGTGTAGAAAAGAAAAAGAACAGAAATGTTTCAAAACGCTTTTTTCAGTCATTAGTATCATTTTTTAAATCCCGAGCTTTCAGCCCGAAAGAAGAATTGCCCCAACTGACGATCCCGCCGGAATGGGATCCAAAGTCGCTGGAATTCTACATGGACACGGCGGATGTGACGGTTGGTTCAAGTTTTCAAGGATTTTTGATGGAAAAGTGGAATTTTTGGCCTATTTTCCAGTTAAAAGATGATTTTTCTGGGATTTTTACAACTTTTTTGGGAAAATTGATGTTTTTCCAGATTGTGAACATGATTATCTGGAGGAATGGCTTCCAATTGAACAACGGACCACTCCTTCCGCACATTGATAAGACAGAGATTCCGATGGTCTTTAATGGGTGAGTGGAAGTGCGCTCCAATGCGAAAATCGGGAATTTCGGAAAACATTTGAAAAAAGGGAAAATAATCAACAAAAAAATCACGGGACATTGTAAAAATCATTATTCAAAAGTAAATTTTTTGAAAAATCATCAGAATACCAACCTATTTTTTATTCATGAAAATGCGCTCTATTGACAATTCTCTCTCTTATTTCCAAATATTGGAAATTTTTGAAAGATTTTTTTTCAATTTCAAACAAAAATTTTGAATTAATTTTTTTTCTTTTTCAAAATTTATTCATTTTCTATTTTATCAAAGCGGAAACGATGAGTCGTGTACAGTCTGTTCATTATGATTAGGACCCCCCTCACATTTGCAAATTCTGGGTTTCCGAGAAGAGATAGAAAAAATCTGTGAATGCAGTTATTCTTGGCTTGGTCTGAAACCTACGTGCCCTATTTTTCTTACCAATCGGTGGTCCGTGGGCTCCAGGGCTGAATATGGGTACCTCCCTGGTAGTTCATTTTGATTAGGACCCCCCTATTTTTGGCAAAAATTGAAAATTTTTTGTTTTTTTTTTAACTCAAAACTTGTTCAATTTTGTGTCCTAGTGTGTCTTTGAACGTTTTCATAAAAATTACCCTCAACTAGAACCTCTAACCAATACTCACAGTCCTCTGAAATGTGAAAAAATGGCACTTTTTGAGGTTTTTTTCAGATTTTTCAAGATTTTTTTCTGTAGAATTTTTTCTGCAAGCCAAGTTTTTTTGTACAGTGTTTCCACATAGTTTTACATGTTTTCTATACAAAATGGCTAGTTCAGAAAAATTGTAGACAGTCCCACAGGCCCGAGAACGAAGAGGACGCTCCAAGAAGGGAGTTCTGCAAATTGAAAATCACTCTGAACATCAGGGGAGAAGGGAATTGAACGAAATATCCTCAATCTGAATAGTATTCAACATCTCTCATGTTTTTGAACAATTTGGAGAACAATCTGAACAGATTTGAGATATTTCGTGTTTCCTGTGGATCTTTTCCGAGGCATCCCTCCGTTCTCGGGCCTATGAGACTGTCTAAAATTTTTCTGAACTAGCCATTTTGTATAGAAAACATGTAAAACTATGTGGAAACACTGTACAAAAAAACTTGGCTTGCAGAAAAAATTCTACAGAAAAAAATCTTGAAAAATCTGAAAAAACCTCAAAAAGTGCCATTTTTTCACATTTCAGAGGGCTGTGAGTACTGGTTAGAGGCTCTAGTTGGGGGTAATTTTTGTGAAAACGTTGAGAGACACACCGGGGCACCAAATTGAACAAGTTTTGAGTTCAAAAAAAAACAAAAAATTTTCAATTTTTGCCAAAAATAGGGGGGTCCTAATCAAAATGAACTACCAGGGAGGTACCCATATTGAGCCCTGGAGCCCACGGACCACCGATTGGTAAGAAAAATAGGGCACGTAGGTTTCAGACCAAGCCACTGGAGCCCACGGACCACCGATTGGTAAGAAAAATAGGGCACGTAGGTTTCAGACCAAGCCAAGAATAACTGCATTAACAGATTTTTTCTAGCTCTTCTCGGAAACCCAGAATTTGCAAATGTGAGGGGGGTCCTAATCATAATGAACAGACTGTACTTGCTAACTTTATGTTTTTTGAAGGTAAAAAATTTAATTCCTGTTTTTTTCTAATTCTCCAAATGATAAATTCAATTGTGCTCTATTGAAAATTCTCCCAATTATCCCCGTTATTTCCAGTCAAATTCCACCTGACCAACTCGACGGCATCCAACGTCCGTACAAGTTCTCCATCGAAATCCGCGACGAACGCCTTCATTCGAGACTGAATCCGTTGAGAAGACGACAAGAGCACAGATGCTCCGAACAGATTGAGACGGCCAGGAATGCTGCTGCAGCTAATGAGGTGGGTGATTTATTGGAATAAGAATATGGAATTAAAAAAAAAAAGAATTGGAACAATACAGATAAAAAGGGAGTTTTGGTTATTTTTTATTGCTTTTTTTCTGGATTTTTAAATCTTTTTCTGAATTTTTCAAAAAAATATATTCTGGCTTTTTTTCCTTATGTCAGTCAGTATACCGGAGTTCGTTCGTTATTAGTGGTATTCTTCAACTATGCCTATCGTTTAAAATTAGTCCCAAGTCCCTACGTCCATTTTGACAGATTTCGATTTTCGGACTTATCAGGGCTCGCGGAGCCCGACTGATAAGGAGCTGTGACCCAAGTCGGTGCACATGGACTACAGTGTGCTGGACTCCCAGGTTGTTGTTGATGTTGAGGGTGGCGTGCTGGTATCTGTCTACCCGGTCGGTATGCGGAAAGAACTTTATCAAAATACTTTATTCATTTTTAAAAACAGATTTCACCAATAGGAGTTCTGATGCAAGGGCCAGTGTGCTGGAGTCCGTTGTTGGCGCCCTGGGTGAAGGATCCGGCGATTTGTTCGAGTTGCTGACGCTGTTGGGCCAGGGCGAGTTCGGCCTTCTGGAGTCCAGCGATGGCATCTTGGATCGAGATTTGGCTGGTGGCGAAGGCCGAGAGGAGGAGGCAGGCGAACAGGACGAGGCCGAGGGCTTGCATGGCGATGGAGGATCGGAGGATCGGAGGATGAGGTGTGGAGATGAGTCCAGACTGAAGACCACTGAGTTGAAGGGCTCCTTTTATACGGAGGCTTATCAGCAGCTGATTAGACTATCAGGGTTTTATCTCAACTGATAATCTCCTATCTGTACTGATAATCTAATCAGCTGCTGATAAGCCTCCGTATAAAAGGAGCCCTTCAACTCAGTGGTCTTCAGTCTGGACTCATCTCCACACCTCATCCTCCGATCCTCCGATCCTCCATCGCCATGCAAGCCCTCGGCCTCGTCCTGTTCGCCTGCCTTCTGCTCTCGGCCTTCGCCACCAGCCAAATCTCGATCCAAGATGCCATCGCTGGACTCCAGAAGGCTGAACTCGCCCTGGCCCAACAGCGTCAGCAACTCGAGCAAATCGCCGGATCCTTCACCCAGGGCGCCAACAACGGACTCCAGCACACTGGCCCTTGCATCAGAACTCCTATTGGTGAAATCTGTTTTTAAAAATGAATAAAGTATTTTGATAAAGTTCTTTCTGCCTACAGACCGGGTAGACAGATACCAGCACGCCACCCTCAGCATCAATAACAACCTGGGAGTCCAGCAGACTCTTTTTCAAAATTGAATGCGTCGTCATCCGCGTTTTTCAAAATAAAAATGAGAAAGTGGACCTGAAACACAAAAATTGCGCGCCTGTTATTTGGAAAATTTTTTTAAAAATGCTGCTCAAAAATCCTATAAATTGTCCTAATTATGCTCAAATTGTATTGGAGATGAATGGATTTTCGTGACCTAGATTTGAGCCATCAAAGGTCCAAAAAACTGGAGAATTTCAATCATATCTACAATTTCCCAGTTTTTTGGACCTTTTATGACTCATAATTAGGTCAGGAATGACCATTCATCTCCAAAAAAATTGAGCATAATCAGGGCAATTTATTGAATTTTTCAAAATTTTTCAGAATTTTCCAAGTTGATCACCTGAAAACCTTTCCTTCTCTCGAATCCTTTGTAAAGATTTCTGTTCCAAAAATTGCTCATCATTTTCGAGATTTTTTGATTTTGTTTTGAAAACAACAGTTTCTGGAGAACTTGTATAATGAATACTGAATTTTCTGAAATTTCCTTTTTTTTTCGTAATTTCCCATTTTTGCAGATCTGCTCTCCCGTGAAGCCCTACACCATTGTGGATCGACTCATCGACTTTGGAGAAACGCCGAAACAGCCACGCATGCACAGTTCCCAGGATCTTATGGCTCGGCAGAACGCGAAAAATGTAAGATTTTTGGATTATTTTGTTTTAAAAAATCTTTTTTAAAAATTAGAAAATTGTCGTTGTGAAAGGAGCATTTTTTCGGGATAATAAAGAAATTCATTTCGCAAAATTCTAAAATTTCATATTTTTCATTTTTAGGATCTCCGGACCCCGGATCGGTATGCTCTGCAACGTCGGCGTGATGCTCATCCATTGGAAAAGGCCAGGGTTTGGATGATTGAGAGGAAGAGGAGCAAGGTGAGAAAATGAGGGGGAAATTGGAAAAAAATAGAGAATCCAGGGAAAATTCACTGAAAAATCAAAAAATAATTTTATGGAAATTTTGAAAAAAATTGAAGAAATTAGAAAAAAAAACCTTGGGAACACTGGGGAAAAATTTAGAAAAATCCAGTCATTTTCTGAAGATTTTGAAAAAATTGAAGAAATTTGGAAAATCAACAAAAAACCTTGGGAAGTTGGAAAAAAATGGGAAAATCGGAAAAAATTTTGAGAATCCAGAAAATATTCATGGAAAAATCTAGAAATTTTCTGAAACCTAAAAAAAAAATTTTTTAAATGAAATCAACAAAAACTCAATAAATTTTTTGAATTTTTTAGATTTATTTTAATTTCAAAATTAATGGTACTGATAAATTAATAATAAATTCAAATTTCCCAATTTCCTCAATTTCCTCTTACAGTTGGGCCCAAAAGCGTACCGTACGAAGAGCAATCGTCTCGCCGCCCTTCCCCGCCGCCCGAGTCGTGTTGCTCCGAGAGCCCTGAAAGCCACGCCCACTGCCGCTGACTGGCAACTCCAACTGGCTTACAAGGAGCTGAACACCGACTTTGATCAGGATACTGTCACGGTAAGATTTATGAAAATTTCAGAAATCTGGAAATCAATTTAAAATTTTGAAAAAAAACAATACAAAAACCCCAAAAATTTCATTTATTTTTTTCAAGTTTCAAAAAAATTTTATTCAAAATTAGATTTTTTACAAAAACATTCACAGTTTATTCATATTTGGAAATTGAATTTTAAAAAAAATAGGCCTATATTTTTAAAAATGAAAATTTAGAAAATTGAATAATTTTTTATAAATCTGAATTTTTTTTTGTAGATTTTTGTCAATTTTTGCCAATTTTTTACTGTTTTTGAAAATTATCAAAATTGATTTTTTCTGTAATCAGTAATCGATTACTGATCTGATCTGATCAGTAATCGACCTGCTATTTGAAGCCCTCAATAAATTATTCCAGATCACATTCCGTCTGCCCAACAAACAACCGCTGGAAGGAGTCTTCAACTACACACACACCCTTATCGAAGTGCGCCGGTTTATCAAAACGTGAGCTTTTTTTTTGGAAAAATTAGAAAAAATGATTTTTTAAAAAAGAAGCTGAAATTGATGAAAGAAAAATTTTTTTCGGTTCCATAAAGTTTTCTTTAAAATTTTGAATTGTTCACGAACATTGGAAACGTTGAAATATTTGAAAAACTTGCCAAAAATGCCAAATTCTGAATTTTCACTGCTCTTGCTTCGAAATGTGTTTTTTTTTAAATTAAAAATGATTATAAAAATTTTGTAATCATTTTCGAAATGTTAACAAATTTTTTAATAAAATTAAATATAAATAAATAAATTTTTAGAAATTCTGGGTTATCCTTCTTTTTATTTTGAAACCCCTAACTCAAAATTTCAATTTTCTAAATTTGTTTTCTGTTTCAATTTTTTTTTATTTTTTGAAATAATAAAATTATAGTTAGTTGTGAGAAAATCTTTTCCTGGCGTTTAGTGATTTTTCAAAATTTAATTTTTTTTGTTTCAAAAAAATTTCTAAAAAAGTTCGAATAATTCCATTTTCAATTCGTGAGCGAACAAATTTTCTAATTTTCCCCTGAAAATTCCCGTTTTCCAGTGCTCGCCGTGAGCTCTTCTACGAGTACTTTACAATGTCGACAACGTGGCCATCAAAGACTTTCAACGACTTTTCCACTCTGGAACAAGTCAAACTCCGCCACAATACCATTGTTGTTAAAGTCAAGAAGTTTTACTGACAATTTCTGATTTTTCCCAATTTCTACTCATTTTTCTGCATTTTCCAGCATTTTTCCCCTCAAAATTACTCATTTTCCGCCGATTTTCCCTGTAAAAATTGTAAAAAATCCTCCCTGATTTACGAGTACTTATTGCCAGTTTTTCCAAATTTTCTCAATTTTTTATCATTTTTTACCGGTTTTCACCCCATTTTCTTGTCAAATTTTCAGCCCCGTGATCTCTGAAAAAATCCGATTTTTTGTATAAATTTTGGGATTTTTGTGATTTTTCCTCTATTTTTTTCTTATTTTTTCTGGAGTTGATAACTCGGTTTTCTTATCTTTCTTATCATTTTTCAAATTTATTTTTCTTTAAAAATTCGATTTTTTGAGTTTAGATGTCGTTGAAAGCGTGGCTGGGAATCGACAAAATCCAAAAATTCGGACAAATCGTCAAGGAGATTGGAGGCGTCAAGGCCGTTCTCAAGAAGCGATATTTGTGCGTTTTTTTAATTTTTTTAAAAATTAGGAAAGAAAGAATAGACAAATTAGAAAAATAAATCCTGAAAATTGAAAAAAATTTTTTTTGCCTGTTTCACAACAAATTTATCAAATTTTAAAGAAAGTTCTCAATAATTCCCCCACGTAAAATATCGAATTCAAATTTACAAAAATTGTTAGTAATAGGACGAATTTTGTTTTTATTTATGAATTATTTTAAAAAAATCATGTAGTCTACTAAAATTTTGAGGAAATTTTGGAGTTTTCACTGAAAAATCTTGTTTTTGGCGTTTCCAGGTGATTCACCTAATGGGTCTCGCCACGAAAATGATACCTGGCTGAAATACTGCTTCTGGACAGGAGTTAGTAGCTTTATGTGATAAAAGTGGGTCAGAGCTCACGAATTCAATAAATTTCAATCGAATTTCAAAATTTGCCACTGATTTTTAGTGAAAACTGCGAAAATTTGATGAGAATTGGCTAAAATCGTGTATTCTCACCCATTTTCATCAGAAAAAGTGTCAAAACCTTGTCCAAAAGCCGTATTTCACCCAGAAACCATTTTCGTGGCGAGACCCATTAGGTGAATCGCCGCAGAATGGCAATAATAATACATTTTTGAAAAATTCACAATTTCCTGAAATTTTTTGAAATTTTTTGAAATAAAAAAATTAGAATTCTGGAAAAAAAAATAAATGAATAATAAAAATTCTGTTTTTTTTTTGTTTTGGCAAAAATCACGAAATCTGGTGAAATCTTGATGAAGTTCTGAAGTTTTCACTGAAAAATCCATTTTTAGCAGCTTATCAGCTTATCAACTAATCAACTGATCATTTCCCTGTTTGCAGGATGGACGTGACTCGTGTGGGCACTCTCGTCGGCCAGGACAAGTTCGGCAACCGCTACTACGAGAACAACGAGTACTTTGTGCCACGCAATCGCTGGGTCGAGTTCCCCGATAAAGTGTGGCTCGATTACGATGCGACACAGGTGCCGCCAGAGTGGTATGTCTTTCTACTTTGCAATTTCAGAGGATTATCGATTTTTGGGGGATATTTGATAAAAAGCAAATTATAGAACAAATATGAGTTCAAATAAATAGAATTATGTCTACTTTGCAGTTTCAGGAAATTATTGACTTTTTGGGATAATTGATAGAAAACACTCGTTTCAATGCGTTGTAAACATCTAGAGAAATAAGAATTTCAAGAAAAAAAAATTGAATTTGGGTTTCTGAAAGTTCAAAAAATTCAAATACAGTCTGCATATTTTTGACTGTTTCAGAATTTTTTTTTGTAATTTTGAGAGTATCTAGAAAACCCAGTTACCCAATTGAATCCGATGAAAAAATGAATTTTGAAAATCAAAAACTAAAGGATTTGGTTTTTGAACCTCTTTTTTACAATTTCAAAAATTGTTTGATTTTTGGAAAATTTTTGGAGAAACTATTCACCGTTTTATGGAAGAAAGGACCCATTAGGAAAATAGAAAAATTCCAATCTCAAAATTAACAGTATTAAAAAATCCAAACAAAAATCACTGGTTCTATTTTGAAAAACATGTTTTTGTTTCGGTTTCAAAAATTTTTAATTATGGAAAATTTTGAAAAGGAAAATCAATCTACTGTCGTTTTTGCTTGAAAAAGTCTAGATTTTCAAAATTAAAACTGTTTCAGATTTGTTTTTTTCTCTCGAATTTATTAATTTTTTATTAATACTGGAGAAAGCCTCACAAATTCAAAATTTGCTGAAAAATTATAAAATTTTGACTTGGAAATAAAATTATGTTTCAAAAAATCAATGTTATGATTTTTCGGATTGAAATATTCGGTTACACTGGTGAAATATCAAAAAAAATTAATTTTGCCATTAAAAAAAAATTCTGTTTCAAAAAATCAAAATTAAAAAATTTCAAATCTTGAAGTCGTTTCATCTTGTCTAGAATGTATTCCATGAATTTTCCCCCAATTTTCCAATCCTCCCATTTTGCAGGCACTCGTGGCTTCACCACATCACTGACGACACTCCAGTCGTCAAGCCACCACCAACTCCGGAATTTGTTCTCGAGCACAAGGAGAACACCAGCATCTATGCGTTAGTTTCCTCTTTTTTTTTTTGAAATTTGAATTTTGAAAGTTCTATTCAATTTGATTTATTTTTTGAAAAACAATTTCAACAAGAAATCGAAAAATTATGAAGTCAAGAATTCAAGAAAAAAATTGAAACAGTTGAAATTTTTCAAAATAATAATTTACAAAAACGAAAAATGAATTATTGATCGTCTGGCGAAATAGGCGAAAAAATGTGCAAATCGAAAAAAATCAATTTTTTTGTTGTTTCAAAAATTTATTTTCCGAATTTCCGGGAATTGAAAGTTGTTCCCGATTGATCAGTATTGAATTTTAAAAATTCCAAAAAAAATTATCAGCTTTTCCCAATTTTCGAGAAAAAATGAAGAAAATCTTGTTTTACGAAATTCAAAAGTTTTTATTGTTTCAAAAGATAATGTTTGCAGTAAAAATCATGAAAAATCAATGGAATACCCTTTGGTTTTGAAAAAAAAATTAATTATTTATTCTTTGCGCCTTCCCGGATAATTTGAATTTTTTTCATGTTCTTTCTAAATTTTCAAAATGTCAATCAATTTTTTTTCAAATTTGGATTTTAAAAAAATTTTCCAACTTTTTTTTAATAAGCTTTTCCATAATTTATTAAAAATTTCCCCGATTTTTCTAGTAATACATGTTTCTGGAAGAATTCAAAAATCAAAATTTCCCCTATTTTCCCCTATTTTTCCCCTAATTCCTCTAATTTTGCAGTGACAAGAAGTACATTCCGTACTCGACGACCCGCACCAAAGTCCAAGGATGGCAGCCGGGACAGAAGCCACAATTCGACTAAAAACCCGCCAGAAAATTGAGAATTTTCTGGAAAATTCCGTCTAGATTCTGTTTTTTCGAATGATTTTGTGGTTTTTATGCCGTTTTTTGTAAAATTTTATCTTTTTTCGAAAGTAGAGAGTTTTTGTGTAAAGTTCAATAAAAACATTTATTTTTATTTTAATCTCTCATTTTTTCAATTTTTGGAAAATGGGAGTTTTTTGAGCCCTGAAGTACATTTTTTCTTATCAGTTTTTATCATTTCTTGTGACTTTTCAATTTTTTTTGAATATTTTGTTTTTTCCAGATGACCGAGAAGAAAAGTGTGCTTTTTGTGTGTCTTGGTGAGTTTTTTTAAAAAGTTATCAGTGATAAGGTTTTTACCAGTGATAAGAATCTGTTATCAGTGATAAAAATTTTCAATTTAAAAATCAGATATATTTATCAATGATTAGTGATAAGGATTTTTAAAACATGAGAAAATTCAAAATTTGAAAAAAAAATTTTTCTTCGGTTTCAATTTGTTTTAAAATTATTTTTTTTTTCTGAAAATGTAATTGATGATTGCTGATTGATGACGAATTTTCCGATTTTGAATTATAACTTTCTTATCACTAGTTTATCACTTTTATCACCTTATCACAGGAAACATCTGCCGATCACCGATCGCCGAAGCCGTCTTTATCGAATGTTTGAGGAAGAGAGGAAAGGAAAATGAGTGAGTGATAAGGGATAAATTGATAAAAATAATGAGAACTGATAAAATCAATTTTTTTGAAGCTTTGAAAATAAATTCAAAAAACCCCAAAAAGTATAAAATAAAGAAAAAAAAAAAAAAAATTGGAACTTCAAAAAAATTTTTACTTTTTCAAATTTTACTCTTTTTTCAATTTTTCCAAATTTCAATAATGTTCCTTTCAGATTCCAAAAATCGTTTGAAAAATTGAAAATTTTAAAATTGGAAAAAAAAATTTTTTTTCTGTTTCAAAATTTTTAATTTATTTCTGAAATTTTTGAATTTGTTGTTCTCTGCGTATTTTATCATACAATTTTTTTTAACTCCTCCAACTCTGAAATATTTATCGATTTTGACCATAGTGAGAAAAAAATGTTTTTATCACTGTTTCGAAATTTTCATTTGATTTTTGGGATTTTCAACTTTGATAGTGCATCCCGCTTTGCTAATGCATTTTTTTTCTACACAAAAATCCCACAAGAAAAGTACAAAACCTCACAGTTCTGAAAAATTCCGAAAAAATACTGATAAAATTCAGAAAAATGCGCTGAATTCAATGGTGTCTTCAGAATTTGCCCTGGTTCGCAAAAGCTGTTTTTTCATGATTTTTCAAATTTTTTTTTTGATAATTGGGAGATTATTTGGTGACTGCCTACAATGAGCCAAATTCTGAAGGCATCATTGAATTCAGCGCATTTTTCTGTATATTGTCAGTATTTTTTCGGAATTTTTCTACTTCCCTTGTAAAAAATGTATTTATCAATTTTGAGAAAAAAAAACTATTTTTTTCTGTTTCACAATTTTCATTTGATTTTTAAAATTTCTAGTTTTGACAGTTCCGTTTTCTTTTTCCATGCATGATTTTTCCCCCAAAAATTCTAATTTTTCACTATCAAATTCCCTAATTTTCTGTCCTCAGATGGTCAGTGGACAGCAGTGCCATCATCGGTTATCACACTGGAAAAGGACCCGATCACCGGGCGGTGGGAGCACTCAAAAAATACGGAATCACTGATTATCAGCACAAGGCCAGAGTGGTTAGTTTTATTGTTTTAAAAAATTCAATTATAAAAAAATGGTGAAAAAAAAATTTTCACAATTTTTTTTACAGTTTCAAAATTTTTTAAACAATTCATGCTGGGATTGAATTTCTAATTCCATCATTGCCTGAACGGAAAACTAAAATATTGAAAGTTTTTATAAAATTGGTTTTTGAATTCAAAATTAAAACATTTTGAATTGAACGGTGTTCCCAATTTATCAGTATTTGATTTTTTTTTTAATCTGATTCTGAATTTGAAATTAGTTTTGTTATTACAAAAAATTGAATTTTTCAAAAATGAAAATAAAAGTTTGAAAAAAAATTTTTGGAATTGAATTTTTAGTTCTGGGACTGAAAAACTACAAGTTACCTAAAATTTTTGAAAAAATAAAAGAAAAAAAAATTGATTTTGAATTATAATTTTTTGGCAAAATTTCACATTTTTTTCATTTTTTTTCCAGTTCCAAAATTTTTAAAAATCAAATTTAAAAAATGAATTTCTGATTCATTGATGACTTTTTGTCTGAAAACATTTTTTTGTAATACCAAAATTTCCTGTTTCAAATTTTTGAAAAATATATTAATAATCTTAAATTTCACTCACTTTGTTTTTTTCAATACTTCTCAAGTTTCTTGAAACCAAAAAAGTAAAGCAAAAATGTGAAATTGAAAAAAAGATTTTTGGATTTTTTAGTTTCAAAAATTTCCCAAAAATACAAGAATTCGTTATTCTGGCGATTTCTTACACTATTTTTTTTTCAAGTTTTCTAAAATTCCACTTCCAGACCTCCACAGCCGACTTCCGCACTTTCGACTACATCTTCGGAATGGACAACGAAAACATCAGCGATCTGAAGGATTTGGAGAGAAAAGTGGATGAAAAGGACCGAAAAGCCGAGATTCTGATGCTGGGAAAGCAGGATCCGAACGGGGAACCAGAAGTTCCTGACCCGTATTACGGATCCGGATCATCGCAATTCGATGATGTTCTGCAGCAGTGTGTCAAGTGTTGTGATAAGTTTTTGGACAAGATTTATCAGTGATTATTTGATTATTTATCGATTATTCTTTGTATTTTTGAGAATCTAGAAACCACACAACTTGCCATGATTTTTTTTTGAATTTTTGAATTGTTTTTTTCAAAAAAAAAAATTTTTTTTCGAAATTGTGAATTTTTGGAAATTTTTGATTTTTCAGTTTCAGTAATTATTGATTTTCTCTTTTTTTTTGAAAATTTCAGTCGAAACGTATCTGGAAAAACGAAACGATTTATTTGAATTTTAAAAAAAAAGTTGAAAATAATAATTATTTTATAAATTCTTTTCAGTATCAGAAATTACTGAATTTTCCAATTTTTTGAAAATTTTGCTACGTCTTGAGACGCTCTTGAGAAAATAAACTTCATTAATTAGATTTCTGGAAAAATTAAATTCACGAAAAATTCAAATAAATTGGAATTGGAAATTTTTTCAGTTTCAAAAAATATTGAATTTTTTTTAATTTTGTAAAAATGTCAATCTACCACTAGCATTCGGTTCGATATGAAAAATCCATATAAATAACCATTTATTTGATTTTTTACTTTTTCTGATTTTTCAATTTTTTTTTTGAAAATTTCCAATTTTTCATTGCTGGTTACTCCAATAAATTTGATTTTTTTTCATCTGAATTTTTTTTTAATTTTTCAAAGAAATTTTGTTATTTTTCATTGAGTATCTTCAATTTTCCCAATTTTTCAACAAATGATTATCATTGTCTTATCAGTATTATCAATGTCGGCTCCATCGGCCACTTCGTACGTCATGTACATAATCCTCCGCCGGGACCTCCAAACGAAGCTCCAGTGGCCCCTGGGAGCCGTCTGCACTCAAGCCGCTCATGCCGCCTCTGCTGCTATGTGGATTTTTAGGTAAGGATTAGAAAAAATGATAATGATAATGATAATCAGTGATAACCTAACATCCTCAAGAGCACTGATTTATCATGAAAACCATTTTTTTCAAAGAGATTTTGAAACAGGAAATAATTTTTTTTCGGTTTCGAATTTTTTTTCCGAATTTGAAAATTTTTTTAATCAAATAAATCAGCAACTTTTACAAACTATAATTTTTGTTGAGCCGAAAAAATTTTTTTTTAGTTTCTACATTTTTTGAAAAAAATTTTCTTCTGAAAAATATAATTTTTGGTTCGATATTGTAAAAATCAAAATGGGAACGTAAAATGACACCATCATCGATCTGTAGTATAAATAACAAATTTTTAAAAACGTTCTGAAACCGAGAAAATAATAAAAAAAATTTTAAAACTAAATTTTAATTTTTAAATTTTTTTGAAAAGTATGTTTTTTTTGTAAATTCAGCTTTTCTAGTTGAAAATCGATATTCTATCAGTATTTGGAATACCGGAAAATACTCAAAAATTTTTTTTTATAAAATTTCAGAAACGACCCGAACACTGAAATCTACACGAGCAATCTGGATTCAATGCACAAAGTCACACTCGGGGTACGGTAGCTCTTTTTTTATTGAAAAATTTGTTTCTTATTTTTAAAAATTTTTCTGAGATCAAAAATGGTTCTCACATACATATCAACTACTAATATTTTTCAAAAATTTCAAAAAAATTATTTAAAATTGAAACTGAAAAAAAAAATTTCTAATTTTTCAATTTTTTTATTGATTTTTCCAATTTCTGTTTTCCAGGTCGATTCTGAAGAGGAAATCAAAAGAGTCGCCGAAAAGCTGGAATCTCGAAAAATCGATCACAAAGTGTGGATCGAAGACGGTTTTCCGGTGTGTATCGCCCTGAAACCGTATCCGAAGGAGGAGGTCAAAAACGCTGTTCGCGGATTGAAATTGTTTTGAAATTATTGATTTTCATGGGAATTTGGTGTAATTTATTGATTTTTTGATTTGTTGGAAAAATAAATCGAAAATTTCAAAAAAAAATTTTTTTTTCTTCAAAAATTTTTGTTCACTGATTCAAATTTTTGTGTTTTTTTTTTAAATAAAAAAATGATGATGAAAGGGACATAATAAACAATTATAAAATTTTGAAAATTTGGGATATGATTTTTCATATATTTTTTCAAAAATTAAACTTTTGGCGCCAATTAAAAAAATTTAATTTGAATTTTTTTTAAAATAAATATAACAAAAAAACGGTTCCGTTTTGACACTGAACATTTTACAAAGTTCGTTGCAGGACCCATTTTTTTGAAAATTTTATTTTTTTTTATAATTATTGATTTTTCCTTAATTTAAAATTTTTTTCTGGTTTCAAGGTATTTTTTTTTTAATTTTGAAATTTTTATTTTCATTACGTCGAACTTTGTTTTAAAATTTTCGTAATCTAAATTTTTTCGAATTTTAAAAATAGCCCATGGAAATTTCCAGATGACTTTCTGGAAGTCATCTGAACTTCTTGAATATTTAGCGAACAAAACATGTGGACCAATCACATTTTCAAAAATAGAACCAATTTTCAAATTTTTTTGAAACATGTTTTTTTTTCAAAAAAACTTTATCAGTAGGATTTATCAAATTCTCCTAAATTTTCTTCTCTTTTTCCCAAAAAAATATTTCAAAAATCTTTTTCTTCTTGTCACATGAGAATCTTCTCCGCATTTTTCCTTTTCTTCCCTTTTTTTCGCTTCGAGACCCAGAGAAACCGAGCAAAAGTCGATAGGCTCGAGACGGGGCGCACACGTGTTTTTCTTGTCTCAGACCCACTTTTCTGCTTTTTTGTGACGTTTTCAGACAGGAAAATGTGTTTTTTTGGGGTGATGACGTGGCTATGCCACGTCATAGGGGTCCCGCAAGGGACCACTGGAATTGGAGGGAAATTTGGGAAATTTGGTAAAAATTGACAGAAAAAAATTGAACAAATTGAAATTCATTTTTTTTCAATCTAAATTTGGATGAAATTGTAAGATTTGAAAAATTTGAATTTTAGAAAATTTGTGAAACATTTATTTGTCATGAATATCTTGATTTTTTGACATTCAAAATAAATAAAAATTTAAGAAATTTTTTAAAAAATTCTGAAAAGTAGCTTTTTTTTTCAATTTTCTAAAAATCGATTTGTTTTCTATCCAATGGTTCGTGAAATTGTAAAATTTCAAAAAATATTGATTTTAAAAAGTTTTTGAAACAGCTTTATTTTTTTTTGATTAATTCCTTGATTTTTCCACATTTTTTTAAAATTGAAAATTAGAAAAACTTTCGGAAAAAAATTCTGAATTTTCTGAAAATCCATTCCTTTTTGACCCGGAAAGATTAGGGAATCCCTAAAAAATTCAATTTTTTGATTTTTTGAAACATTCAATTTTTTATTGTTTTTTTTTAAATTCCTTCAGTTTTGCCTTTCCAAAAAAATTTTTGAAAATTGAATTATCCCGAAAAAATGTGATTCCTCAAAAAAGTTCATAAGGATAATCTTTTCCACGAGACGAAATAATCTTGGGATTTTTCTCGAAAATCCCTAAAATCCCGGATAATTTTAGGAAGTCACATGTCACTTTTTTAAACTGATTTTTGGATTTTTCTCCAATTTTTTCCATTTTTTGAACTATTTTCAGTGTGATTTTTCATACCTGAAATTAGGATTTTTCCCAGAAAAAATAACTTATTTTCAAAAAAACCGAGAGTTTTTTTCAGCTCCGCCTGTTTTTTTTTTGTCAAATGATTTTTGTATTTTTTCATGGTTTTACAAGGGTTTTTGGCAGATTTTGGAATAAAAAAACATTTGAAAATTTGTTACACCATCACCGTCACCAGTTGATCCTATTATCGTTGCATCTGAAACTTGCCGCTCGCATTCGAAATTTCAAATTGGCGCCAACGATATCTCGCAGCGAAATCTACAGTAAGACTGGCATTTTTCAGTGTTTTCTGGCTAATTTTGAGGTTTTCCGACTGTTTTCGGATCAATTATTGCCTTTTTGGAATTTTCTGACAACAATTTACACGAAAACAGCCCAAAAGCACTGAAAAATGCACGTCTTACTGTAGTTTTCGCTGCGAGATATCGTGCGCGCCAATTTGAAATTTTGAATGCGAGATGAAGTTTTGAGATACAAAGATAATATCAAAATTAATTTTTTCTTGAATTTTTTTTGAAACTGCAATTTTTTTCTTATTTTTTTCTGATTTTTCCCCCTTCAATGTCCAATGTTCATTTTTCATTTTTCTGTGGTCAAAACCCTGTCAGGTGATCAAATTATTGATAAGAAAACGAAAAAGAACTGACTACAACTGATAGATGGAAAAGCTGATGAAGCAGTGATAATGGTGATGAAAATTTAATGATACTGTCAATTTTTTACTGTTTTTTGGGGGGAAATAGGGGAAAAATGAAAAAAAAATTTTTGAAAAATTTTTTTTCAGTTTCAAAAAATTTACAGAATACTATTGAAAATAGAAATTTCTGATACGCAATTTTCTGACATACAAGAATTACTTTTATTGGATTACTGTAACTTTAAATTTAGAAAAAAATTCCAAAAAATTTGAAAATTTTTGAAACTGTAATTTTTTCCCAATTTTTCAAAAATTTTCAAAAACTTTTTTTGTCAAATTTCACCAATTTTTCGATTTTTTACAAATATTAGCACGAAAAACAGTCAAAAACGTTCAAATGATTGTTTCCCGGGTTAGTGTACCTTCCTTTTACCACATTGCGCGTCAAGTTCGGTGCATTCACACTTTGACGCGAAAATACACCAAAAATGGATTTTTTTGAAAATTTCTTTATTTCGCAAAACTAAAACGCATTGAACAATTGAAAAATAAAAAATTCACAAAATTTTTAAAATTTCTGAAACTGAAAAATAAATTGTCTTTTTTTTTTTGATTTTCAGTAAATTTTCAAGCTAATTTGCAAATTTAATAAAATTTTCTCTGAAACACCGACAGAATCGCTAAAATCAAAAAATTCGAAAAATTAGAAAATTTTTGAAACTGAAAAAAAAATTTTTTTTTAATTTTTCTGATTTTCCCCGGATTTTCAAATTTTCAGACTTTTTCATAACATTTTCAGCACTTTTTATAGTGAAATCCATCAAAATTCAATTCCCCTCCCTTCTTCAGTCCCTCTCTCAATAAAAATACAAACAAAAATGTTCTTCTCCGGGAAACTTTCCACTTTCCCCTTCTTCTCGTCGCCTTTCTCGTCTGCGTCTCCTCTCCCAGCACACTCTCTCGTCTCGCGTGTCTCTGCGTCTCTCGCTCCGACACACTCTCTCCGCCGCGTCCCGTGTTTTCTTTTCGTCTCGTTTCTCTGCACTCTCTCCATTTGACACAGTCTCTCGTCGCCTCCGGCCGGGCCGAAGCCATCGTTTCTCTGGCCGCTGATCATATGTTTTGTAGCCATTTCTCCATTTTACTCGTGGACACGTTCACGTGTAGAACTGTCACTTTTGGGACCCCTATGGGGTACTGTAGCTCTAGGGTCCCGTTTAGGGTCCCTGGAAAGTTTGGGGTAATTTTTGATGTTTGATGCTTGGGAATCAATGCTTCTGGATAGATTTATAGATTTCGAGGGGGAAAAGCTTGGTTTGGAAATTTTTAAAAACTCAGAAAAATTTCTAGAGGGAATTTTTCAAAAATTTGAAAAATCTGTAATTTCAGAACTTTAAAAAAAATTTTTAAAAATTTGAAAAAATTGAAAAAAAATATTTCAACAAGAACAACTTGATTTTATAAATTTCAGATAAATAAAACTAGATAAAAAATATTTATGATTCTGAAAAAATGAATAATACTGAAAAAATGAAAAATTCCGAAAAATTTAATTTTTTTTTTATTTTTTCCGATTTTTCCCAATTTTTCCTTGATTTTCAATTTTTTTTAAAATTTTTCTTTTATAATCTATGAATTCCCATTAATTCCACCTGAAAATCCCTCAAAATTCACTAAAAATTTCATTTTCTGTGCATTTTTGCGTCAAAGTTCCAATGCACCATATTTGACGCGCAAGTTGGGAAATTGGGCTACAGTAACCGGGGATATTGATTTTTGACGTTTTCTGTGATAAAACTGGGTAAATCAGTGATAAGCAGATAAAGATTTGAAATTTGAAAAAGAAAATAAAAAATAAAAAATTCAAAGTTTTTCTTTTTTTTTTTTCTTTCTTGTTGAAATTTTTTTTTTCAATTTTTTCAAAATCTTCAAAAAAAAATTTTTTTTTTGAAAAGTTTAATTTCTGCTCTATTCTAGTTCACTTTTTCTTATCTCCTTATCATTATTTTCTCCTATGAAAATCCCACTATTTTCCAAATTTTTCCCAACTTCCAGACTTCCCACCTGCTCTATTTGCCCAACTTCTTCTCCACCACCCCGCGTGGAAATCCGAACCTTTGTTGACCGATTTTCGTGTCGAGACCCAGCAAAAATGTCGACACCATCATCCGGAAAACGTCGTCAGGATACTGATGTTATCAAACTGTAAGGATTGATAAAAAACAAAAAAAATTGGAAAAAAAAAATTTTTCAATTTTTTTTTCAACTTTAAAAAATTTTTCTGATAATTTTAAAAAGTGGAAAATGTTTTTAAAAATCAATAAAACCTTTGGAAATTTTTTTGGATTTTTTAAAAATTGAAAAAAAAATTTCAAAGCTCAAAAACCCTTCAATTCAGTGCTACTCCACTCAAATTTTTTTTTTTAATTTTTCAAAAAATTTTTTAAAAATCCAAAAAAAAATCTAAAAAATTCCCAAACATCTCCTTATCATTCGTTATCACTCCCTGATCATTTTAAATTTTTTCCCATTTTTTCCGCTCATTTTTGGCCATTTTTGCCTGCGTATCTCGTCAAAACACGCGCCAGACATGTGACACACATGACCACTTCGCATCAATTTTTGCCGCGTTTCTTCTTTTTTTCCGCAGTTTTTTGTTGAGGGATTCGGAAGATAAAAGGTTTTTTATCAGGGAACAGAAAAGATAAGGTTGCACGAGAAGTGCGCCAGCAAAGTTTGCTGGCGCAAAACTTGATACCAATGGATTTTTTGAATTTCTGGAAAATTTTCAGCTTTTTCTAGAGAATTTCAGAGCATATTTGACCCGATTTTCCAGGATTGCTGTATGCACCAAAAAAGCGCCAGCAAAAAAAGTTTCCCCTTGACGCATTTCTCGATCCCCTTCTTGAAACATCAAAGTACACTTTCTCTATTTACAAACATCGTCATTCTGTGTCCAACAGACAACTTGGCGACCTGCACCGAAATTGCGCCAGCAAATTTGCTGGCGCTTTTCCTGATACCCAATAATCTGAAGAGCAAACATGTTGATTTTTGGTTTTTTATGGTGAAAACAAAAAACACTTTTTATTATTGACTGCGGGCGCCATGAGCAAACAAAGGTGCCAGGCACCGGAATTGCGTCAGCGTGTTTTGCTGGCGCGTTTCGTGATATCACCTGGAAAAGGAAAAGAGCAAAGGAATAGAGCCAAAACAAAGGGGATATACACTGGAAAAATTAGAAATTGAAGATTTTCCAGCTTGCACTAGAGATGCGCCAGCAAAATTTGTTGGCGCATTTCTGGATACCTGGAAAAAAACGAAAAAATTCTGAGTTTTAGACAATCCAAATTTTTATTTTATAACATGTTTTTTTTCAATCTAAAACATGTTTTCCCTTCCCCTTCACTCTTCTAGCCAATGCACTAAAAGTGCGCCAGCAAATTTGCTGGCGCACTTCCGGATCTGCTTGTTTTTACGCCGAAAAGTGCACTTTTCTGCTTGTTTTTGAGGGATAGAGACGCAGAAAATGTCGTTTTCTCTGGAATCTCTTCACTTTTTTCAGCATCTCCAACAAACACGAAGTTATCACTGTCAACAATGTCAGCGAGTTCATTGTCAAGTTTCACGGACCTAAAGGAAGTGGGTCAGGGGGTCATGGGAGGTCTTGGAAGGGTTATGGCAATTTTTTAGATTTTTTAGAAAAGTTTAGAAAAATTCAGAATTTTTTTAGAACGAAAAATGGTGTAAAATAGTGAAAAAAGTAATAAAATTTGGAAAAAATTAGAAAAAAAAATTTATTTGTTAATTTTATTTTCAAAAAAATATTCACTATTTAAAAAAATTTCTAGATATTCTGGTTATTCATAAAAAATTGAAAAAGTAAAAAAAAATTTTTTTGAACATTTTTTAAATTTTTTCAAATTTTTCCCAACTCAATTTTTGGTAATTTTCTCCAAATTTTCACGATTTTTCACCGGAATTTTGAATTTCCGCCTTCAAAAAATTGGTTAAATTCCTAGATTTTTCAAAAAATCAATAAACATTCCAGCCTCCCACAAAAATACAAATCAGAGGGAAATAATGAAAAATTTTATAAAAATTGAAAAAAATAATTTTTTTTTGATGAATCAATTTTTTTAAAATTAGTTTTATTTTTAAATAGTTACCAGGTACATTGGTAATTATTTAAAATTTTGAAAAATTGAAAAAAATTTTTGAATTTTTTCAAATTTTTTCGAACCCTCCTTTCAGCAGTTTTCCCTGTTTTTCACTGAAATTTTCCATTCCCGCCTCCCTTAATTTTTCAAAAATTCCTAGATTTTTCAAAAATCAATAAATCATTGCAGCTTCATACGAGAATGGTTGCTGGAGTATCCGTGTTGAACTTCCCGAGAAGTACCCATTCAAATCGCCATCCATCGGATTCATTAACAAAATCTTTCATCCGAATATTGATGAAGCCAGTGGAACTGTGTGTTTGGATGTTATCAATCAGGTTTGTACTGATAAGGTGATAAAATATGATAAGGAATTATTGATTTTTAGTAAAACTATGAAAACTGTGAAAATTTGATGAATTTTGGAAAATTTTTTTAAATTTTTTTCTCGAAAAATCGCAATTTTTCCAATTTTCCAAGTTTTCAATTCTAAAATTGCTCAGATTTTTCTAAAATTCGAATTAAAAAAATAATTGATGATTAGAAAAATTATCTGAAATTTTTTGGAATTTTAGGAAAAAATTGAAAAAATTCTGAAGCATAAGTAGGAATTTCCCTTTTTTTTTTGGAATTTCAGATTTTTTTCTAAGAATTTTTCAAAATTTTGTAAAAGTTATGGAATATTCGAAAATTTTTTCAAAATTTTTTTTAAATTTTTAGTCTCAAAAAGAAATCAAAACATTATCCTGAAACATTTTTTTTCAAGTTTCAAAAATTTTTGAAACTGAAAAAAATTTTGGCAAAAAATCAGTTCATACACAGTTGTGATTTGGAGAAAAATCATGTTTTTAAAAAATTTCTAATATTTTATAATTTTTTCAAAAAAAATTATTTTTTAATTAAAAAAAGCTGAAAAAATTATTCTATCACTCTTCCTATCATTTTACATTTTTTGATTTCAAAAAAATATTTCTTACAGTTCCAGAAATTTTTGAATTTTCAGAAAATTATTTTTTTTGTAATACCAGCCTACTAGAGTGTTCCCGGAATATCACTTTTTTTATCATTATCACCTATCACTTTTTCTAGGCCTGGACAGCCCTATACGACTTGGCCAACATCTTCGAATCATTCCTCCCACAACTACTCACTTATCCAAATGCAGCTGATCCATTGAACGGAGAAGCAGCTAGTTTGTACATTCACAAACCGGAGGAGTTCAAGAGAAAGTGTAAAGGTAATTGGGAAATATCAAAAATTGGGAGGGAAAATTCAAAAATATAATTTAAAAAAAATTGAAATTTGAAAAAATAGAGATTTTCATTTTGAAACAGAAAAAATCGATAATTAAAAATAAATTACTCACAAAAAAATTGAATAATAATTATTGCAAAATTTGAAAATTTGAAGAAAAATTTTTATTTCAGTTCCAAATTTTTTTCAAATTCGTTGAAAACGGTTCTCAATCAATACGCAGAACAATTCTTAGACTATTTTTCAAAAAATTATTTTTCTTGGGTCTCGCAACGAAATTTTCGATTTTTTTTTGTTTTGAAATTCCCAGAATGAATTTTTAGATTGAGAAATTAGTTTTTTTAACAGAAAAAATAAATAATGGAAATTTGAATTACTTGTATTTTTGTAATTTATATTCCGGAAATTTATTTTTTAATTTTTGCGAAAAATCACCCTTTTTTTAAATTCCGGTTCTGATAAATAGATAAATCGTATTTTTTAAATCTTGAAGTCAATTTTTTTGAATAGACGTCAGTGTGAAATTAAGAATGTTATTTTTATTATGAAACTTTATATAATTTTGAAACTGAAAAAAAAATTTTTGAAATTTTTTTGGTAGGAAAAAATTCTAAAAATTTTTTAGATCTTATTTTAAAACAAATTTCCGCTAAAAAAGTTTTTATAAATATTTTTAATATTTTTAATTTTCTGTTTCAAAAATGTTTCCAAAATGTCCATTTTTCTCGAAATCGCCAATGACTCATGGTTCAAAGCAATTTTAAAAATACAACTTAATTTTTAGAATACGTCTCCCTTTACGCCTCCGAACACCTGAAAACCCAAGCGGAAGCGGAGCGGAAAAAGGCGCTCGCGGAAGCGGAAGCAGAAGCAATGGACGCGGAAGCCGAGTCCGACGAGGACGACGCTTGCAGTTCGATGAGTGAATACGAGCCGGATGACGACGAATTCGATGCGGAATTCGCCAATTTTCAGGGATTAAATCGATAATCAATCGATAATCACCATTTCCCCTTTTGTACATTTTCTATCTCCCAACCATTCAGGACGCCCCGCCCACTTCTGTAATTTCACCCTGTACTTCTTCTTCTTTTTTCATATCTTCCCCTTTTTTTCAAATTTTCTGTAAAATTCACCTCTTATGAGCCTAAATTGATGTAGAAACTTGAAAATGTAGAAAATCACACTTTAAAGGAACTATTTCTGTACATAAATCTCTTTTTTGTCTTTTTTCCGCAGTCAACTGCCTCTTTCTTGATTTTCTGTTTTTCTGGCCGCTAGAATTGTACATTTTTACATTTTCCCTTTTTTCCCCAATTTTTCTATTGATTTTCTGTCTGAATTGAAGAAATGAACGCTTTCTCCCATTGGAAATAGGTCAACAAAAGTGTATTTGTCGAGTGGGATACGGTCGACAACGGCCGGATGAGTGGAGTACGCAATACACCGTGAAGGCACACAAAACACCAGACCTCACGCGCAAGTGAATTTTTTCGAAGAAAATCAAATTTTGAGCCGTTTTTCAGAGTTTTTCGTGATTTTTCTGATTTTTTCAGAGTTTCAAGTTTCAAATAATTTTTTCTAAAATTTTTCTGTATTTTTCCGTTATTTTTACCCAATTTTCCCGTTCAAATTATCGATTTTTGTAAAAAATCATTTTTCCAGGTAAAAGATGGCTTCTGACGAGGAGGACGACTTCACTCAACTTCAAATCGAACAGAATAGGAAGCATAAGAAGGCTGGAGGATGGCAAACTCTTGGATTGGACCATACTATCTTCAAAGCCATCGAGAAGAAGGGTTTCAATCAGCCGACGCCGATTCAGGTGAGATTTTTGCTTGGAAAATTAAACTTGAGTGCAAAATTGAAGGAAAAACAGGGAAAACTAATGAAAATTGACGAATATTGTGAGAAAATGCCAAAAAATCAACTAATTAAAAAAAATTCAATAAAAAAAAATTTTTTTCGAAATTTTTTTTCAAAAATTAAAATTCCCAGATTTTCAAAGTTTTTCAGTGATTTTCAGTTATTTTTTCATCAAAAAATGCGATTTTTATACGATTTTCCCTGAAAATTACCCAGAAATCCTTGAAAAATCAATAATTCACTGATTTTCGGGATTTTCACGGGATTTTCCTAATTTTTCAAATGAACTACTTGAAAAAAAAAACCAAAAACTGAGAAAAACTATGTGAAACAGCAAAAACTATGAAAAATTCTGAATTTTCAGCAAAAATACTGGGTTTCTCCAATTTTCATAATTTTTCCAGCAAAACACAACTTCTAGACTTCAAAATCCTTATGAAATGGCATTTTTCACATAAAAATCGATAAAATTCCCTGAAAAACCCTGAAAGAACACAAAAAAACCCCAATTTCCCCTATTTTCCCTTTTTTTCAGCGCAAAACGATCCCATGTATCATGGACGGAAAGGACGTCGTAGCCATGTCCCGTACCGGATCCGGTAAAACTGCCGCCTTCGTGATTCCGATGCTCCAAAAGTTGAAAAGACGCGATACGAAGGGAATCCGTGCACTTTTGGTGTCCCCCACACGAGAATTGGCACTTCAGACGTTCAAAGTTGTCAAGGAGGTAGGGATTTTGAAAAAAGAGAAGGGAGAATTGAAAAAAAAAGTTTATACATCACAAAGAGCTGTATGAACATTGTTGTTTTGAAAAATTTAGAGAAAATTATAAATGTGATGAAACAGAAAAAATTGATTTTCAAAATTAAATATTTTTTTAAATTTTTAATCAATTTTTTAAAAATTGAGAATTTGAAAAATTATATTTTTCTTTAGAAAAAAAATTCCAGTTTTAAAATAATTTTTCAAATTTCGCAAAAAAACGCATTTATTCAGTCCTCTAAACAGAATTTTTCACTTGTAAAGTGAAAAAAATTAAAAATTCCAGTTTCAAAAATTTTCTAAATTTCTCAAATTTCTAAAAATTCTGATATTTTTTCATTTTATCCTGACCATAGAAAATCTGAAAATCGCAAAATCATTTTTCAAAAGTTTTGTAGATTTTATATTTTTTCAGTTTCAAAAAATGCGAAAATTTGAAAATTTCGATTTCCACCAGTAACTGCGTTGTATTTTCTTTCTTCAAATAAAAAAAGCTCTAATTTCTCAATTTTTCCAGCTCGGTCGGTTCACTGGCCTTCGTTGTGCGTGTCTCGTCGGAGGTGATCAACTCGAGGAGCAGTTCTCGACGATTCATGAGAATCCGGATATGTGAGTGATAAACGTTATCAAATGGGAGCAATTATCACTATTTTTGATTTTTAAAAAATTAAAAAAAGGTTTTTTGAACAGGTTTGAACTGAAAAATAATTTTTAAAAATCAAAATTGATCAATTATCACCTTTTTTTATTTTCAAAAAATTGAAAAAAAAAGTTTTTCTTACTGATTAATTTTTAATTTCAATATTCAACTCAATTTCGATGATACTAAAACTTTCAAATATATTTTTTTCAAACCAAAAATTCATTATTATTGTTTTTTCTTTCAATAGTCCAATTTTCCAGCCTCCTTGCCACTCCTGGCCGTCTTCTCCACGTCATCGTCGAAATGGACCTTCGTCTTTCCTTTGTTCAATACGTCGTTTTCGATGAAGCCGATCGATTGTTCGAAATGGGATTCCAGGATCAGTTGACGGTGAGAATAGTTTTTTTTATTTAAAAAAAAACATTTTTAAAAATTTGGCTCTATTTTCGGAAGAAACGTACTTTTCTGAGTTAAATATTTTTTTTCGGTTTCAAAATTTTCTTATCATTGATTTTGTCAATTTCTGGACAATCCCAGAGGGTTGAACGTTAGAAAAATATTTTAATTGAAAAAAAACCAATTCTTGCAATTATCAACTTTAAAATAATTTTATCTTTTTTTTGGTGAATCAAAAAAATGTTGGAAAAAGTTTGAAATCCTGGAAATAAATTAAAAATTAGAAATTGAAGAAAAATAAATTGGAAATCTGAAAATTTTGTAACTTAAAAGGGAAAATTCACAGTTTCAAAGTTTCATTATAATTGATTCGATTTATTTGAACAACGATACGACGGAGAATAGATCATCAAAATTCCAGATTTTTTTTTCTTGTTTCAAAATTTTTTTATTTTCGGTTCTGTCAAAATTTGAATACTAGTATAATGCGATGCAAAGCAATAAATTTGAAATATTCAAAAAATTGTGATTTTTATACAAAAAATTACAAAAAAACAGGATTTTTCTTTCAAAAATAATGAATTTCAGTGTCAATATTCCTTCATAATTTTTGTTTAAATTCTCCAATTTGTCGTATTTATCATCATTTTCCATTATTTTCTTTTTTCCAGGAAACCCTGAAACGTATCCCGGAAAGTCGTCAAACCCTTCTGTTCTCTGCGACTCTTCCCAAAATGTTGGTGGACTTTGCAAAGGCCGGATTGACGGATCCCATGCTTGGTTAGTTTGTTTAGAATGGATTTATTTATTAATTTTCGGGAAAATCCAGGAATCCTGATTTTCCACATTTTTGATAATTTTTATTTTAAATTCCTGACTTTTAGTGATTTTTTTTCATTTTTCTAGGTAAAATTTGAATTTTTGGTATTTTTTACAGCATTTTTTTATTTCTACTCTATTTTCCCTGGTTTTTCCTTATTTTCTATTTATTTTCATCCATTTTCAGTCCGCCTTGACGTCGACGAAAAAGTCAGTGATAAACTGTCAATGGTGTTCTGTATGTGCCGTCCCGATGAGAAACTCTTTGCCCTGCTTCATTTGTGCAGGTAAATACATTTATTTAGATTTTTTTAAAAATAAGAATCTGGAAAAAAAACGAAAAAATTAGAGAAAAACTGGAAAAATACAACGAAATTGTGTTTTGAAAATTGGAAAAACATATTTTTCAGTTTCAGAAATTTTTGAAATTTTTGTGATTTTGATAATTTTTTCAATTGATTGTGTTCATTTTTTTCAAATTGTTGAATGTTATCGGATCAATGTAAAAAGATTTTTTAAACTTTTCAAATCATATTTTTGAAACTGAAGAAATACTGTAAAATTTCTCATTTTGTCGATTTTTTGAATTTTTTTTTTCAAAAAATTAGAAATATCTTTCACAGTTTCAGAATTATTTGAAAACTGAATTTCGAAGTTTCGAAATCAATTCTTCGTTGTGTGTAGAACTAATTTATCAAATTTTTTAAATTGATAAATTTCGATGTTGTTTAAAAAATTGCTGAAAAATTGAAATCGATTTTTTCAGTTACTAACAAACATTGTATTAAAAATTTAAAAAAAATTCCGAATCTGGACATTTTCTTCGTGAATATGATTTTTTTAATCCAGTAAAATAATGTTTTGAAACAGAAGCAAATTCCTAGAGTTACGATTTTTTCTGATTTGTTTCTTTTTTTCAAACTGATGAATGTTACGGGACGGGACCAATGAAAAAATTTTTAAATTTTAAAACTCATATTTTTGAAACTGCAGAAATACTGTGAATTTTCTTATTTTTTTTGCAGTTTCATAATTACCAGGCGGACGGCTACGGCTCACGCCGTCTCCCCCGCCTGGTTTTCCGCCTTCGGCGGTTCAAACCGTCGCCTTCGGCTCCGGTTCTTCATTCTCCCACGTCAAAAAGCGCGAAATTCGAAAGTTTAACGTGGCCGACATGAGTCTTTTTAGAAATGAACATGGGAAAAAGGGCCTAAAACGCCTAGGTTGCGCTCTTGTTCGGTTCACAGAATAAGGATCCCTTATCAAAATCTCGTGCACCGTCCGGGGAGAATTCCTAACCTCCCTGCGAAAGAACGACGAAAATGGTCGAGTAGTTGCTGAGAAAACGCTGCGGACAAACACACTTACAGACAGACAGACACACAGAATTTGTCGTTTAATAATAGTAAAGAAATTATTCCAAAAAAAAATTTTGAAATTTTGAAATCAGTTTTTTATAAAACTAATTTATCAAATTTTCAAAATTCAGTAATTTAAAAAATCCCGATGTTGTTTTCAAAAAATTGCTGAACAGCTGAAAATCGTTTCTAGTTTTTTTGAACTGAAAAACAGTTTTTTCTTGACAAAACGTTATGATTTTCAAAAAATTTTTTCATAATTTCAGTATTTTCCTCAATTCCTTCACTTTTTTCCAGAAGAATGGACCGTGAAAACAAGCAGACAGTGGTGTTCTGTGCGACGATGAAACACGTCGAATACGTCGTCGGCATCCTCCACAGAGCCGGAATCGACTGCTCTTTCGTCTATTCCCAACTGGACGCCACCGCCAGAAAGCTGAATATCCAAAAGTTTCACGAGAAACAAAACAATATTCTGGTGGTAACGGATGTGGCTGCAAGAGGAGTCGATATTCCGCTTCTGGATACGGTAAGTTGATTTTTTGGTTGGAATTTTTACAAAATTCATGAAAATTGGTCTCAAAATACTGCAATAGTGATAATGATTGAATAATATCTAAAAAGTGAAAAATTCAAAATCAGCTTTCTGAAATTGAAAAAAATTAAAATTGGGACGAGACATAGAAGTAACAGTAACTTCTAGTCAATTTTCTTTTTATTTTTGAAATTTTTTTGAAACATAAATGTTTAAATTGAAATTGGAGAGGATACATGAAATCACGGTAACTTCTAGCTTATGATATTTATCAAAATTTTGAAACAGGAAAAATTTCTTTTTTTTTTTAAATTGAGATCAACTGGAAAAATAGAAGATTTGTTCAGAAAAATTGAAATTAATACAGCTAAAGACGAATTAGTGATTTGAAAAAATATTTAGAAAATTTAGAGCGAATTTGAAACTGTAAAACTGATTTTTACAAATGTTCTTTCGAAATGTGCAATATCGCAAAAATGTTTTCAATATAAAAAAAACATTTTTTTTCGTGTTCCCAAAAATTTTTGAAAGCGTTTGAATTCAATTTTATTTTAATAATAAAGGATCATTCTTGGCAAAATTTAAAAATTCTGAAAAATTGTTCTGAACACAGCAAAAAAGTTATGATGGCTCAAAGTGCTTGTCAGTACTGAAAAACCAGTTTCGAACCCATTTTTCCTTATTTTTCTCGTTTTTTGCAGTGAAATCAGTCCTGAAAAGCACTCTGAGCCATCATAACAGGGTCAAATGTGGCCCATCCGGCTCCAAAATTTTTTCGTCGTGTTTAGGGCGATTTATTGGATTTTTCCAAAATTTTTGAAGTTAGGTCTTCTTTTTCCAGTCTGTTTTTCAGAATTTCAGAACCCATTCTTAAAAAAAAAAAATTGCTCTAATTTTTTTTCTGTCTCAAAAATTGACGAAATTTGGAAAATTAAAAAATTTGAATTCTTGATTTTTCTCCAGCATCCCCATCATTATCATTGATAGCTTATTACTCTCATTATCATTTCCAGGTGATCAACCTTCATTTCCCTCCGAAAGCCAAACTTTTCGTGCATCGAGTGGGTCGTGTCGCCCGTGCCGGTCGTTCTGGAACAGCCGTCTCCCTTATCGCCAATGACGAATTACCGTATCTGACGGATCTGTTCATGTTCCTCGGAAAACCCATCAAATTCGCAAACGACGGAAGCGAGTATAAACGTGAGCATTTTTCACTTTTTTTTGGAAAAAAATTAGGATTTTTAGGCTTGAAAATTTTTTTCTGTTTCAAAAATCTTTTAATTTTAGTTTTAAAATACTAAAAATTGATTGGTAAGAACCGAGTAATGAAAATTTTAAAATAAAAAATAGTCATTCTGAAAATCTGTTCAAAATATTTCAAAGTTTTTTTTACAGTTTCAAAAATTTCAAATAATGTTCATTGATTCTGAAATTCTGATAAAGTTAATTTCACATTTTTCAAAATTCTATTAAAAAATAATGGATCTGGTCTAGCTTTCTCCAAAAAAGTTAAAAATAAATTTTTCAATTTGTTTGGCAAAATGGAAGAATTTTTGTTTTGTGGGATTTTCCTTTTTTTTGCAGTTTCAAAAATATTTTAATTTTGTTTTGGAAATTCTAAAAATTGATTGGTATTAACCGAGTAGTGGATACTTTAAATTTGAAAATAGTTATTCTAAAAATCTGAAGTTGGTAAAAAATACTTCAAAATTTTTTTTCACAGTTTCAAAATTTTCAAAAATGTTTTCATTGATTCTGGAAACTTGATGGGCGTCTGTAACATTGGCTTTCAATTTTTTTTACCTTGCTCAAAAAAGCTTCGCATTTTTCAGAATTCTAATTAAAAATAATGGATTTTGTTTGGTTTCCTTCAAAAAATTAAAAGATCAATTTTTCAATTTTTTGCCAAAATGGAGGAAAATTTTTTTTTTAATTTAAAAAAAATCAAAAAATTTTCTCATTGATTCTGAAAATTTGATGTTTTTTTTTGGTCACGGTCTTTAAGTTTCAATTATGTTCCTGTTTCAAAAATGTTCCATATTTTCCAAAATTCTGTGAAATAGTAATAGATCTAGTTGGGCTTCAGCTAAACAATCTGAGAAAGTTTGGAGATTTATATAAATATTTTTTTCACAGTTTCAAGATTCTGGAAAATGTTTTACTTGACAGTAACGTTGATAATCAGTGCTTTGTTTATTCCAAAAATGTTTCACACTTTTCAAAATTTACTAATTTATCAATTCTATCAAAACAAAAAACTTCCTTCAAAACTTCTTTCAGAACAAGAACTAAAAATCAATTTCTTAACCGAATTTTTTTTCTGTTTCATCATTTTTCGAAATTGATTCTCCCATTCGAATTTGCACTTTTTTAAAATTCAATCATCAATTTCATATTTTCAAAAAACATTTGTTTCAAAAATTTTTCAAGCTTTAAAAATCAAAAAAATCATGTTTCAACCCTATTTGAAATCAATTTTTCCATTGATTTTCGCAATTCCTCGATTTTTTTACAAGAAATTCAATATTCAAAATTTTCTTTATTTTTCCAGAAGACGAAACGCTGATCGGACGTGTCCCTGACAGTATTGTCAGTCTCGAAACGGAGTTCTTCAACTCGATTCATGATAATAATGAGGATATGGTGAGATTTCGTTGAAAAATTGATTTTTAGTCATTCCTACTTTTTACAAGCTAATCGAACATTTTCAAAAATTGATTTTTTATTTGATATTTTTGAAACTGAAAAAAAAACTTCTTTTTTTTGGAATTTCTGCAATTTTTGTAAATTTCCAGTTGGATTTGCGTCAAAAAGCGACGAACGCCATGTCGAAGTACACACGGACCCGTCCACCACCATCAGCCGAATCGGCAAGACGTGTCAAACAGGATATTCGGTATGGATTTTATTTTTTAAACTTAGATTTAAAGGACCCGCACATGCTATCCGAGCATATTCATTTTATTGTCTCAAAATGATGCGGGAGCAACAACTAAACAAACCCCCAAAGGAAAAAAATTCACGATTTTTCCTCGATTTTTGGCGATTTATTTAGTGAGACCATTCTGGATTGGCGCCCGGCGCGTTTGAACGCGGCGTGACGAGAGAGCAGAGACGCAGAGAAAGGCGCCGCGCCCAGCGATTTTTGAGGAAATGTGCTAAAATGACAGGACTTTTTTGAGATATTCCGACATTATTCGATAGGAAAGACACATAGCGAATGGAAAATATCAAAATTACCTGGAAACGCTGTCACAACTAGTCACGAAATGACGGAAAACCATGAATTATCGATTTTTTGCATTTTTTCACAAAATCATGACTTTTCATTCGGTTTTTCTAGTAGAAAAATGTAGAAAACACATAAACAGTAGAAAAAACACAAAGTTACAGTCATTTCAAGTTTGTAGAATGCCAAACTCAAAAAATTTGGAAAATCACTTATAAGAAACTTCAATGATTTTTTAAACGGTCAGGTTAGGGTAGCAATCGATTGGAAATAGTCTCCTAAACAACTTTTCAGTTGACCATTTTGCCAGATAATTTTTTCCTGGCGAGATACTCTTGAAAAACTGGCGACAACTTGCGAAAAGTCATCTGAAACTACGGTTTTTGTCAAAAATTTTATCTCGGAGAGGAAAATTCTAGAAGATTAGTGATCAACTACAAAGTTGCTTCTTATAGCTTTATCAGTCCAGCAAAAATACAAACAGGCTTCCAAAAAATGTTTGAAAATTGATTTCAAGACCCTTGTTGAGGGACATGTTGAGGCTTCCAAAAATGATTTTCAAACATTTTTTGGAAGCCTGTTTGTATTTTTGCTGGATTGATAAAGCTATAAGAAGCAACTTTGTAGTTGATCACTAATCTTCTAGAATTTTCCTCTCCGAGATAAAATTTTTGACAAAAACCGTAGTTTCAGATGGATTTTCGCAAGTTGTCGCCAGTTTTTTCAGAGTATCTCGCCAAGAAAAAATTTTATCGATTTGTGGTCAACTGAAAAGTTGTTCAGGAGACTATTTCCAATCGATTGCTACCCTAAGCTGACCGTTTAAAAAATCATTGAAGTTTCTTATAAGTGATTTTCCAAATTTTTTGAGTTTGGCACTCTACAAACTTGAAATGACTGTAACTTTGTGTTTTTTCTACTGTTTATGTGTTTTCTACATTTTTCTACTAGAAAAACCGAATGAAAAGTCATGATTTTGTGAAAAAATGCAAAAAATCGATAATTCATGGTTTTCCGTCATTTCGTAACTGATTGTGACAGCGTTTCCAGGTAATTTTGATATTTTCCATTCGCTATATGTCTTTCCTATCGAATAATGTCGGAATATCTCAAAAAAGTCCTGTCATTTTAGCACATTTCCTCAAAAACCGCTTGGCGCGGCGCCTTTCTCTGCGTCTCTGCTCTCTCGTCACGCCGCGTTCAAACGCGCCGGGCGCCAATCCAGAATGGTCTCACTAAATAAATCGCCAAAAATCGAGGAAAAATCGTGAATTTTTTTCCTTTGGGGGTTTGTTTAGTTGCTGCTCCCGCATCATTTTGAGACAATAAAATGAACATGCTCGGATAGCATGTGCGGGTCCTTTAAAATAAATAAATTTTCAAACAAAGAAAAAAAAAGATTGTGATTTTTAAAATTTTCTGATTAGTTTTGAAATGTTCAGAATTATCATTAAAAAATTGGGGTTTCAAAATTTTAACAGAAACAATTTGATAAAATTCAAAGCATTCGTCTTCCGATTTTATTTATATTCTGAAATTCAAAAAATTCATTAAGAAAACTCTTAATTTCCAATTTTTTAGTGAAATTCTTTTTGTATTTATTTATCTTTTTTTTAAATTTCCTGTTCCAATTTTTCGGAATAATACTGTTTTGTGGCTAGCACTAATAAATTTAGCTCATAATTTCCTATTTTTGCAGTGAAAACTCTGTAGAATGTGCTCCTCATCCGTTCCTAAAAGCCGATGGAGACAAGCAGAGTCATGATATTCTCAATCGAATCGCCAATTACAAGAGTCGCAATGTGAGTCTTTTTATTTTTCTTCCTTTTCTCTAATTTTTAAAAATGAATTTTTTAGAAAAAATAAACTTATGGCTCATAAAAAATTGAAATTTGAAAAAAATCATTTATCAAAAAATTCAAAAAAAAAATCCAATTTCTCAAAAACCAGATTATCTCAATTTTTAGAATTTTTTCAATTTGTCATTTGGGAACCGAAAAAAGTTGCAACGAGATTAATTGATAGAGATTTTACAAAAATTAAAATTGAAAATTGAAACAAATTAATTTTTATTTTAAAAAATCAAAATTTATCCCTCCTATTCAAATTTCATGTTCAATTTTTCGTTTTGAAATATTCAAAATTCAAAATTTTTGATTGTTAAAAAAAATTTTCATAATTGCAAAAGGCTTCACTGATTTTTCCGAAGAAAAAAATCAAAAAATCTGTAATTATTGAAACTGAAATTTTTTTCTTATTATTTTTCAAAAAATATTATTTTTCACAGCTTCAGCTTTCCTTTCTAAAAAAAATTATTTTCAATACTTCTAATCTCATCTACCCCAGTTTTTCAATTTTCAGACCATTTTCGAAATGAACAAATCGCAAAAATCGCAGGCCCTTGCCGTGATGCAAGCCAAACGGAAAGCCCATGAACCCCGTATCCAAACGGTTTCTGAAGAGAAAAAGAAGCAAAAAGCGGAGAAATTGGCAGAGGAAGAGAGTGTGGAGAAGCAGGAGACGCAGACGGAGATGGTCGGAGAGGGAGAACTCGCAGAGGTGTTCGGAACGGTCATTGGAGCCACGAAGCACAATGAGACTTCTGAGGAGAAACCGATGAAAAAGAAGAAAGTGGGCGGAGCCGGGAAGAAGATTGATAGGGCAGAGCAGATGAAGATGGAGAGGGTGAGTTTTTGAAAAATTGAAAGATTTTGAAAATAACATCACACATAGCAATGGGACTGAAGTTTTTGAAAAATAATCCTGATGGGTCTCGCCACGAAAATGGTTCCTGGCTGCAAGACGGTTTCTAGACAAGGTTTTGACACGTTTTGTGATGAAAATGGGAACGAACAGTCAATTCCCATCAAATTTCAGCATTTTCCAGCGATTTTTGTGTTTTTTCCTTAAAAATCAGTGTAAACTGCTGGAGAAAAAAATTACAATTTCAAAAATTTTTTAATAAAAAAAAATTTTAGGAGGTCAATCCTTCTGACTTGTTTTCTTCCGAATTCTAGAAAAAATTAAAAAAAAAATAAAAGAATTTCTGTTTCAAAAAAATTATTTGAAAATGCAAAAATCTATTTTCCTAATTTGAACAAGTAAAAAGGGTTTCAATTTTTTTCCAATAAAAACATTTTTCCTAGAAAAATCGATTTTTCACTAATTTTTTGTGTAAAAATTACATTTTCCTAGAATAAATGTGGAATTTTTTGATCGGAAAAAATCCTTTCAAAATTTCATAAAGTTGCAATTTTCATCGGCTGTAGACATTTTTATTAGAAATTTTTTAAAAATTCGGTTTCTCGAAATTTATAATTTTTTCAAGAAAAGTATAAAATTCAGTGTTTTCAGAGTTATTAAAAAAAAAAACAAAATTAAAAAAAAATTGAATTTCACCAATTTTCAGTAAAAAAAAGGTGACGCTCCTAAAATTTAGGAATTCAATCATACAGTTTTTCTGTTCTTTTCTGAATTTTATAAAATAAATTTCAAGTAATTTTTTCCAGGAGAAGCACTACGTCCCTTACATGTCTTCTGATCATGTCTCGGAACGTCAATTGGCTCTGGATAAGGTCGATTTTGCCCGACAAGCCGAAGGAGCATCAGTGGACATTATCATGGACGACGACCGTGGAATGTACAAGCAACAACACGGAAAACGATGGGATAGACGGTTGAAGAAGTACGTGGGAACAGGGGATGAACCGGCGAATAAGAAGATCCGAACTGAGGATGGAACATGGCTGCCGGCGAGTTATAAGACTGGAAAGTACGAGGAATGGAAGCAGAAACAGAAGATTGGATTCAAAAAGGACTCGGAGGAGGGAGAAGAGGACCACGGACCCACTTCGGATCCGAGAAAGAGAAAGTGGAAGGTGGAGAAACAGGCTGGAGGACCGAAACACTCGGAAGTCAAGAATAAGGATCAGATCTTGAAGGTATGGACGGATTTTTTGGCGATTTTCAAAAAAATTGAATTATTCTATCAGAAAAGGCTTTTTTTGGGTTTCAAAATTTCTTAAAATCAGTTTAGGTTATATTTTTTATTTGATTATACCAGTAGTCTATTAAGAAGAAAAACAACTAAATGAAAACAAAAATGATAAAAATTGAAATATTCATTTTCCTATCTGAAAGCTCCTCTTTTTTTTTTGAAAGAAATTGATTTTTAAATAATTTTTTCGGTTTCAAGGCATTTTTATCAAAATTTGGTGATATTTTTTGAGTTGATAGTTTCCAAGTGTTTCTCGCAAAAAATAAAATACAATTTAGAATTGTGAAAAATTCGGAACAAAGTAACAACTAACTGAGAGCAAAAAAGATTTTAAAAATTGAAGGAAATTATTGAATTATTCATTTTTCTATCTGAAAGCTCCTATTCCTTTTTTTTTTTGAAAAAATTGATTTTTAAATAATTTTTTCGGTTTCAAAAATTTCTTATCAAATTTAGGTGGTATTTATGAGTTGATGCTGTCCAAGCGTTTCGTGGGATAAACAACATTGAAAAATTGAAAAATTAACTCTCTTTACAAAAAATTGAAATTTTCAAATATAATTTGAATTTTTCTGAATTTCATTTTTTAGTAAAAAATTTTTTGGTTTCAAAATTTTTTGAAAATTAATATTTTACTATTTTTCATTGATTCTCCCTACGTTTGAAAATGTGGATTATCGATAATTTATAAAATTTCCCTCCCGTTATTTTCCAAAAAATGCAAATATCCATAATCCTGAATTTCCCCCTGAAATTTCTAAAAAACATATTTCAGTTTCGAAATTTTTTATTTTTTGACATTTTTAAAATTTTTCCGTTTCCATTTGGGTTTTAGAAATAATATTATCGTTGCATCTGAAAGTTGCCGTTCGCATTCAAAATTTCAAATTGGCGCGCACGATATCTCGCAGCGAAAACTACAGTAAGATTTGCATTTTCAAGTGTTTTTGGGCTTTTTTTCGAGTAAATTTTTGTCAGAAAATGCAAAAAATGCAATGATTCATTCAAAAACAATCGAAAAAACTCAAAATTAGAAAGAAAACACTGAAAAATACACGTCTTACTGTAGTTTTCGCAACGGGATATCATGCGCGCCAATTTGAAATTTTGAATGCGAGCGGCAACTTTTAGATGCAACGATAATAGAAATTTCTAAATTTTCTGGAAAATTTTACAAATATTGATTACGGTTTCAAAGAATTCTCATAAATTGTAGTGGAATTTCATTTTTATTCTCATCTTTTTTCCGGAAACAATTTGAAATTTCTGAATTTCAGGACTTTTCCGGTTTCAAATTTTCTATTTAGTCGATAATTAAAAAATTTGGAATTGATCCTCCCTTTGCAGTCTCACAGATTTTCTTGAAAATTGGAAAAGTATTGAATTCCAACGGGAATTCTGTAAAAACATAAATCCAGTCTGAAATTATTATTTTTGCTCATTCTAATAAGTTTTTTGTTATTTTATCTAAAATTCCAAAGAGAATATTAGAAAAATCCAGATTTTTCTGAAAATTTATGGAACAATCGTATAGTTTGTCACTCATGATAAACACATTTTCGTAGATTTTCAGTTTCAAAAATTTTATTAAAAAGTTCTTATTTTTGCAATTTTTAATTCTGATTCCAGTCATTTAGACAGTTTTCAAAATTAAAATTTGCAAAATTATTTTTTGATAAAAAAAAATTTTATTAAAAAACTTTTTTTTTTGGTTTCAAAAATTTCCAAAAAAATCAGTTTTCCAATTTTTGCTAATCGAGTTTGAGAATGTGACTCAATAATTTTTTTTTGAAAATTAAAAATTTCTCTCTAATTATGGATTCAAGGGAAAATTTTAAAAAAACAATTTTTAATCCAAAAAAAAATTTCAGTTTCAAAATTTTCAAAAAACTGTGTTTTTTTCATTTTTCGCTGATCTGATCTGAGAAGAGCTAATCAGAAAATCAATAATTTCCAGGGTCGCCGAAAGCAAGAGAAGCTCCAGAACTACATGGAGCATCGTCGTCAGTCGAATCTGAAAAAGAAGGCTGTCAACCTGAAAGGAGCCATGGCTCGTGGTCCGAAAGCCGGTGGAGCCAAGGGAAAATCCGGCGGGAAATTCAAAAAACGCTAGGAAAATTGAATTTTTGAAGTTTTTTTGTTGAATTTCTCCTCATTGTTATCAGGATTTTTTTGTTTTTTTTTTTGAAAATTGTTTTTCATTTTATTTTTATTTTGATTTTTTTTATAAAATTGTTGTGTTTCCTCATTTTTTTTTGAAAAATATTATAATTTTAATTTTTTTTGAACATTTTCTACTGTGAAATTGCAGTTATCATATCTTTATTGATTTTTTTTTAAAAATTTTTTTTGGAAATTTATTTTTTTTAATTTTAGGCCCAAAAATTGGGGGGCGATGAATCGAATGATTCACACCCAATCCGAACCACAAACCTCATTTGGCGGGCCGTTAATTGAGCAGAAAATGGTGAGCTTTTATTTTTTTTTAATTTTTGAAATTAAAAAAATTGATAAACTGTGATAAAATATTGTTTGGAATAATTGGGATTTTCTAGAAAAATTTGGAAAAATATGAAAAATTTGAAACACCTTTTTTTGAAAAAAATTGAAATTTTAGAAAAATTGAGAATTTCATAAATTTTTTTTTGAAACAAATTATTTGGTGAAAAAATATACAGACAATCAAAAATTTAGAAACAACACAACATTTTTAAATTTTTTGAAACTTTTTTTTTAATTTTTCAAAATATTTGACGATCAGGATTAATTTGGATTTTTGAAAACAAGAAACTTTCATAAATTTTTGAAACATGATTTTTTTATTTCAAAATTTCGATTTTTTGAAAAATGATATTGTGATAAGGTAACTGTCAGTGACTTGTTGAAATTTTAAAATTATCCAAACATTGAAACTTTTGAAAATTCCAGAATCTTGAGAAATTTCGAAAAATCAGAATAAGAAAAAATTTTTGAGGCATGATTTTTTGTTTCCGAAAAAATTAAAAATTGATAAATTGTGATAAGAGAAGCAAAAGAACAGGGCTCTTCGAAAAATCTGGAAAATTTTTCAATTTTTGGAAAAATAGTGACACGATTATGAAATGCGATCAGAGAGAACAATTGAAATTTTTGAAAAATCAAGAAAAAATAAAATTTCTTGAAACATTATTATTTTTGAATTATTGAATTTTGTTTTTTTGTGGATTTAGATTTTTTTATAAGGGTGTAATCTTAATTGGCGAATTGGAATTTTTCAATTTTCAGGAAAAATCTGAATTTCAAAAAAAATATTTTACAGTTTCAAATTTTTAAAGATAATTTTTGAAATTCACAGAAATTTCGATTTTCTTGACGATTTCTAATTCGAATTAAAAAAAAAAACAATACTGTTTCTCAAAAGAAATATTTGTAATCGAATAGTGATAAAAATAGTAACTGTTGCTTATTCATTGACAGCAATATATTTTTGAAAATACTAGTTTTAAATTTTTAAATTTTCAAATTTTGAATTCCCCCTTCATTTCCAGCCCTCCCAACACATGCAACAACAACAACAGACCCAATCAGCACAACAACATCAGAATCAGAACGGAGCCGCCCAGTTGATGCTGAATCGCATCATTTCGTCGGGTTAGTTGAACATTGAAAAATGGAAAAATAGGAAACATTCGAAAATCAGTTTTTCTGGTCTTGAATTATAATCTTTGCATCTCAAAACTGCTGCTCTCATTCGAAATTTCGAAATTGGCAACTACAGTAAGATTTGCAATTTTCAGTGATTTTCGGCTATTTCGCAGCTTTTCCGACAGTTTTCAAATGTATTATTACCAGGCAGTCGGCGACGGCTCACGCCGTCTCCTCTGCCTGGTTTCCCGCCTTGGTACGAACCGTCGCCTTCGGCTCCGTTTCCTCACGTTAAAAAGCGCGAAATTCAAAATTGAACGTGGCCGACATAGGCGTTTTTAGAAATGAACATGGGAAAAGGGCTTAAAATGCCCATTTCGCGCTCCTGGCCTATTTACAGAATAGGAAACCCTTAGAAAATTCTCGTGCACCGAGTTTGAGTAGGACCTGACTCCTCTGCGAAAGAACGACGAATATGGTCGAGTAGTTGCTGAGAAACAGCCGCGGACAGACAGACAGACACACAGACAAACAGACAGACTTTGTCAATTACATGTCGGACTGCTTAGGCCGCAACCCGGAAATGACTCGGGACCTAGTTCATTCGAAAGGGAATCGTCGACTTCCTATAGTGAACTGGGCTCAGATTTTGCCAAGAAGTCCTTATTTTGGCTCACGGAGCCATCAAAGTGTCCAGTCAGTACTAATTTTAGCAATTGTCTCCAGTACTCATTTTTTTTCGCGTGAAAAGTTGATTTTTCAGTGCTAATTTCTACTGGATTCTAGTGCTAGCTGGGACTTTGATGACTCCGTGAGCCAAAATAAGGACTTCTTGGCAAAATCTGAGCCCAGTTCACTATAGGAAGTCGATGATTCCCTTTCGAATGAACTAGGTCCCGAGTCATTTCCGGGTTGCGGCCTAAGCAGTCCGACATGTTAGTAATAGTAAAGATCGTTGCAACTCAAAATCGGAGTGGGTAGATTTACGGAGTTGAGGCTCCCGCAACGCGCGAAAGCAAAACGTGCTGCGCCTTTAAAGCGGGGTACGGTAGTCGCGCATATATTAATTTCGTTTTTTTCCGCAATTTTCCTAATTTTCATCTGTTTTTCACTCAATTTTCCCTCTTTTCACATGGAAAATATACTTTTCGTGGTTTTTTCGACGTAAAAAGTGCGAAAATCGAGTGAAAAACCGATAAAAATCAGCAAAATTAGTGGGAAAAGACTAAATTATTTTTCGCGCAACTACCGTACCCCTTTTTAAAGGCGCAGCACGTTTTGCGCCAAAAAACTTTCATTCGTTGCGGGAGCCTCAACTCCGTAAATCTACCCACTCCGATTTTGAGATGCAACGATAATATCCCATTTTTCGTAGCCGACAAACCCCTGAAAAATGCTAATCTTACTGTAGTTTTCGCTGTGAGACATCCTGCGCGCCATTTTTTTCGAAATTTCGAATGCGAGATGAAGTTTTGCTTTTTCTGTAAATAATCCCTAATTTTCCAGCCTACTCTCACTCTCATGACAACGGTTTCGATGGGAGTATCCTTCTGAACGGTGGCCCCCAGAAGTTTGATTTCCTTCCGAATCTACCCGCTCATCCTGGTCATTTGATGCAAAATGGCGGTATTCTGGGCAATCAACAGCCACGTGGAACTGGAACGAATGGGACGACGGCGAAAAAGAAAAAAGGAGCGGGCCCTGGGAGAAGGCCTGCGTTGGATTCGAATGTGAGTGATTTTTCTCTTTTTTAAAATTCAAATCGTTGTTTTGAAAAAAAATGGCATAGTTATCTGGAATATGAGTACAAAAATTGGTTATTTTCACATTTGAAAAAATTAAAAAATTTTTTGAAGTTTAAAAAAAAATTGTACAAAAAACCATCAATAAAGATTAAAAAGTTGTTATTGAATTTTCTTGAATTCAAAAATGTCTTGTTTTTATTTGGAAACTGTGAAAATTCCATTATTTTTCAATTTTTATAAAAATCGTTTTTTTTTTCCTTCATTTTTTATGGTGATAATTGATTGCTGATAACTGATAACTGATTATTGATTATTGATTACTGATTCAGGTTTATTTTTGAAAAATTTTTGCTATCGAAATTTTCAGAATTAGCGAAAAATCCTAAAATCTTTTTTCTGGTAATTTTTCTAGAACACAAATTCGCAAGATCAATGCAGTTTTTCTCGAAACGCAAGATTTTTCTTTATTGAAACTGGAAAAATTGTCTGATTTCAAGGAAATGAGCGAAATTTATTGTTTTTTCTTTTTCGAAAAACCCAAATATTTCGAAATTCCTGGAATTTTAGCTTCGAAAATAATTTTTCTCGAAAAAAAATTATGGTTTTTGTTGATCATCGATTTGAAAAAAATCGACTGAAAAAATTAAACATGTTTTTATTGTTAGTATCCTCTGCAGATTGGTTTTGATTAATTTTTTGAAAAATTCTAAATTTTTGTGAAACTGTAAAAATTAGAGAATCTCACCATTTTTTCACAATTAATTTGAATTGAATTGTAATGATTTTTAGTTTTTTGAAATTATAATGCTTTTTTTGAAAAAATAATGGATATTTTTATATTAATTTTAAAAAAATTTTCTCAAATAATTGAAATTTCAAGATTTTCAAAATTCCATTTTTTTTTCAATTCTCATTTGCAGGGTCTTCCGAAAGAACGGCCGTTCATGTGTCCGAAACAAGACTGTCAAAAGCGATTCTGCCGGAACGACCATCTACAAAGGCATCTACGGATTCACACGGGACAGAGGATGTTTCAGGTTAGTGGCGGCACCTTTTTATGGATTTTTAGTGAAAAAAATAGAAGAAAACGCATCTTGGAGAACCGGAGTAATAAAAATTTGAAAATAAGAAAAATAATGGAAGATTGATGGAACAGGAAAAAAATAAAAAATTTTTAGTGTTTCTAAAATTTTTTAATTTCAAGCAAATTTAGAGCATGGCAATTTTATCTTTGTGATTGAGAGCTCTGAAATTAAAATTTTTTTAATCGGAAAAATCATGGAGTTTTCCAGAAATTTGAATATTTTTTTCCTGTCTTTAATTTTTTTTTAAATTTAGTTAACAATTTTTGGAATTTATTAACATTGCGCTTGTCATCTCTTTTTTCTAGTACGTAAGTATTTATGTCAAAATTCCAGTAATTTCTGAAAAATTTGAGTTTCAAAATTTTCTATTTTTTTGAATTTTTACCATAAATTTAATGGTCCGATAGGTGAACTATTCTAGAACATGTTTCCAAAATTCACAAAAATTTTCACACAGTTTCAAATTTTTTTAAAATTCCAAATTTTAGCTCCATTTTCGATGTTCTCATTTTTCTGTCTCTCCAGATTTTTCGAAAATTCAAAAAAAAATTGTATTTTGGTTTCAACCTTTTGAAATGTCTTTTTCTAATATTGATTATTCTCAATGAGCTAGTTTCATACTATCCTCTAATCTATCTATGTTTTCAGTGCCGCACGTGTCTCCGTTCTTTCTCCCGATCCGACCACTTGGCAAAACACGAACGGACCCATTCAGCGGATAAACCGTACAGTTGTCACACGTGTGCACGACGATTTCATAAACACGAAGAGAAGAAGAAACATGAGGAGGTGGGTAAAATTGGGTCAAATGGAAATAATTAGAAATCAGAAATATGGAAGAGATTTGGGAATTTTGAGAAACCGGGGATATTTTTTTGGAATAAAAAAAATATAATCAGAAAGAGACGGCCTTCAAAGAACTGAATTTTGGTCTTCAAGTGAAGAAATTATGATTTTTGTGAAACTGGAAATTAAAAATTTTTAATTTTAATTTTTAGACCAAAAATGGGAAAAATGTTATTTTTTTATTATTTTATCTTGGCTGACGACGAATACATTTTTATTTTACTGTAAAAATTATAAATTTCCAGAAACTGGAATTAAAAAAGTACAAAATTGCAAAATTGCAAAAAAAACATTTTTTATTTTATTTTCCACATTTTTTTCATGAAAAATTGATATTTTTGCACAGAAGTCAGGAAATCTTTCGAAGTCTTTTTTATGTTAATCAAATAATCTTGACGTTTTTTTTTGATGATGCGTGAATGAAAAATTTTTTACGGGATTCGGAAAAATTGTTGAAAAATGAAAACTTGTGATTTAAAAAATTTACAGTTTCAAAAAATTTTGAAAATTTCCAAATTTTTTTGTTAGTTGATTCGACGTTCTAGAATAACGACTATTTTTTCTTGCAAAGTTTTTGAGCCGAATTTTCAGTAGACAGCAAAACCCTAGTGACAAAAAATTTCGCTGTTTCAAAAAAAATGAAATCTTTGAAATTGATTAAATTTTTCGAATTTTTTAAACTAGTTTTTCATGTTCAATCAAAGTAGGAAATCAAAGTATACGAAAACATATTTTTGAATTTTTAAATAATAAATTCGAAACAGGAAATAATTGATTTTTATTTAATTTTTTTTTGAAAAATTGGAATTGGGAAACCACCTACGATGTACTGATTGAATCCATAATAATTTATTTCATTTAAAAAAATTTTTGAAACTGATTTTTTCTAAAAAATTTTTTCTCTTTTTTTTTGAAAATTTCTTTATTTTCTCTAACTTTCATCTAATTTTGTTTGTTTGATTTTCAGAAATGTCAACACAAAGTGGACGATTCGAACGCTTCAAACCAACAACAACGACAGTTGAACCTGATGAGTGGCGGGCAGGCCCCATCCCATCTCATGTACCAGAATCCAGTGAGTTTTTCGAATTTATCCTTTCACAAGGGAAGGTTGTGAAAAAAAAATTTTGTCAAAAATGAGTCCACAGGTTCCGATAATCTCAAAAAATTGGTTGAAATCAGCCAAAAATTTTTGAGCTAGAAGGAAAAAGCTTCATAAATTGCTCAAATAAAATCGGCGAGAAGAACTGATGATTTTTGGTGAATAATCAATATTTATCGGATTTTTGAGAATTTTCTCTGAATTTTCCAAGTTTTCAACCTCACAATCTTCCCTTGTCAATGGCCTTTTGAGTGTTGTGAGATTTGGTGTTGTTGTGATGGTGATTAGTGATTAGTGATGATTGGCTGATAATAATATTAATGATAATTGATGGTTTTCTTGTGGTGATTGTGTGTGTGGTTTGTGCAAAAATTGAGACAATGAGAAGTATCAAAAAGTTATAAAAATATTGAAAAATTGGGGATTTTTTTGAACTGAAAATTGTTTTTTTTTTTTCAAAAAATTGATTTTTTTTCTGAAAATTGATAGAATCCCAAATATCAGCTATTCAATTTTTAAATTTTTTTAAATGTGGAGTGAGCAGGATATTAGAGAAAATTGTAGAATTTTTCATTTTTACTTATTTTTTGAAACAAGAATTTTCAATTCAATTTTTTTAAATTTCTGGAATCAGTTTTTTTTATGAATTTTTTTAATTGATTTTTCTTCCTAAAATCAAGTCTTGATCCTTATCAGTGCTTAGTTATCACCACTCAACACCATCTCTTATCACTCTCTCAGGCCTCCTCTTCATCATCGTTCGGTCACCATTTCAACCGTCTTGTAGATGATATTGAACGGTTCCATGCCATCGCAGAGCACGAACTTGATGATGCCCCAATTTAAGCCCCCAGGCGGACATACCAACTCTCCCCTCGAAATACGCTCACTGATAGCTCAGAATCGTTGAGAAGCTTCTAGAAGGGATTCTGAAGGGACCCTAGAGAATTTGTAGGATCCTGACGAATTGTTAGGGTCCTAAGAGATTCTGAAGGGATTCTAGAGAATTCTGTAGAGTTTTGTAGGGTCCTGAAGGATTCTGATAGATTTTCTGGGATCCTAAGGGATTCTGAAGGATTCTAGAAAATTCTAGAGGATTCTGGAGGATTCTGAAAGATTTTTTAGGATCCTTAAGATTTTTCTGGGTCCTGGAGGATTCTGAAAAGGTTTCTGAAGGATTCTGAAAGATTCTAGAAGATTCTTGAGGATTCTGGAAGATTCTGAAGGGACCCTAGAGATCTTTTTGAATTCTGAAAAATTCTAGATAATTCTTATGGATTCTAGAGGATTCTGAAGGATTTTTAGGGTCCTGGAGGATTCTGAAGACGTCTAGAAAATTCTGAAAAATTCTGTAGGGTTCCCTTTGGGTTCTGACACATTTTGTAGCTTTTCCCTCTCCCAAATGTATGTATATTTCCTTTTCCATTATATAATCATCCCCCTTTTCCTGCACCTTTTTACCACCAGGATTATGTATTTTTATTGCAAATTAGATGCATCCCACTACTGTAATTTTGTTTAACCTACTTTGATATCATTTACTAACAATTTTTTGATAGAAAGGGCTTTTTGGGGAGATTTTGAGGGTTTTTGGATTTTTTGAAAGTTTTTTTTGGGAAATTAGAGGATTTTTTGAAAATTGGAAAAAACATTTTTTGAAAATTAAAAAAAATGTTTAATCTGAAATTTTTTTTTCCGGTTTCTGAATTTTAGAAAGATTATCAGTACGCAATCAGTTTGATATGATTGTTGAATAATCAAAAAAAAATTTAAAATTGCAAAATTTTGAAAAAATTGAAAAAAAATTTGGACTTTTTTGGAATTTTTTTTCGGTTTTTGAATTTTTTAAATAATTTTTTTTTTTGGGAATTGATCCATAGACTGATAGCTTGCTTGTTGTCAAAATGGTTATATTGATTTTTTGAATAATCTGTTAATTTTTTGAAAATTAAAAAAAAAAGTTTATTTTTATTTGGTTTCTAAATTTTTTTTTGAAAATTAGATTTTTTTAATTGATTCACATATGACTGTAATATGATTTAAAAAATTTCTACGACAACGAGTTTAGGCTATTTTTTAACTTTTCCAGAAAAGTCTGAATTTTCTTCGGGAACTTTTTAAAAAAAATTCTCTGTTTCAAAAAATGATTTTCTAAAAATTCAAAAATATTTTTTCCGATTCCTCAAAACCCTTTTTTCTCCCCAAAAAACCCTTTTCTTTATCTCTCTTATCACTGATAAGCGTTATCACTCGTAATCTCTCATGTGTTGTGTGTTATTACCGTCTGTCCGTAAATCTCCCCCTGAAAGAATCCACGTGTCTACCGTAGTCTCCAGTACGCCCCGCCCCCTTTTCTCCCATAATAATCTCTTTTTTTCAAACACCATTTAGTGCCTTTATCCGCTGTGCGCCGCCTCTCGAAAAGTCTCTCATTTACTGCATAATTCAAATTTCCCGCCTTAGCCCCGCCCATTCTAATCACTTTTTTTCTGTCTTTTTCTACCCTTATCACCTTATCAATCGATGGCATTTTCCCCTTTTTCTACTGTTTCACACAAAATTCGAGTATAATTCAATTAAAGTGCTTTTTTTTGAATATTTAGCCAATTTCTCATTTTATGTCACTTATTGTCGCTTTTTAATGATTTTTACAAAATAAATTAATTTATGAAGCGTTCAGTGTCCTTCCAGAAGCATTTCCTGTCGAAGTGCCGACCAGTACGTTTTCCATTCGGATTTTCGAGTTGTGGAGTGCTCGGAGTGCATCTGGAAATGAATGAGGAAATTTGAATTCTTGAATAGATTTTTTTGGAGCTTCTGGAATTTTTTTCAGATTTTTTTGGAAACAAAAATATATTTTTTGAAAAATTTAATTTTTTTTTCGGTATTAAAAAATTTTTTTTTTTTTTTTTGAAAAATTGAGAGAAAAAGCTGATAAAAAAGCCAATGTTGTTTTTTTAGAAATGATTTATTTTAAATTTGTAAAAAAAAATTTAATTTGGAAAATTTAGAAATTATTATTTTTTTACTGTTTCTGAAAATTTTAATTTTTTTACAATATTTTTTTCAGATTAATCGGCATCATTTTCTTTTGTCATACATTTTTTAAATAGAAAAAAAAATTATTTCCATTAAAATAAAGTTTTTTTTCATTTTTGAAATTAAAAAAATACGGTATTAATTTTTTTATTTTTTATTTTTTAAATTTTATAAAAACTAATTTGTTCGTCACTCGACGAACCTAACTTGTAACAGAATATTTCTAAATTAAAATTTTTACTGTTTCAAAAGGTTTTTTACAAATTTTCTGGATTTTTCAAACATTAGTCTTCTCTCAACTTTTGTTTCATTAGAAAAAATTTGAAAATCTCCACTCACATGACTCGGAATCATCGGAGCCATTGCATTCATCGGCGGCGCCGGAGCACTCGGAAGGGTGATTGTGGAGACGTCGGATTCACGCTGAAAAACCGCCAAATTCAAATTCCCCACTCTTTTCTCGTGATCTTCCCACTTTTTCGATGGCTTTTCGCTGTTCTGCTGACTTCCAAGTCGGTCCGAAAATCGCCGAGTCATGGGAATTGTCTTTTTTCGATTTTTGGTCCTGGAAAAATGAAAAGTTGAGTGAAAATCAATATTTTCCTCACTTTTTTCGTCGTCGATCCACTTCTAAAGCTTCCCGGCTGAAATCCGCCTTCTTCAATCTCCTGAATCGCCTTGCTCCTCGCAAATTGCTCCGCCGCCGTCATTTCTTCGTATTTCTCCGGTTTTCTGGATTTTTCCGCGGAACTTTGTGAATTTCTCGCATTTTCCAGGTTATTTCGCATTTTTTCTTTCATTTTTGCCACTTCCTGCAACAAAATTCATTGATTTTTGGGAAAAATGGAGGCTTTTTTACATTCGAGTGATCTTTCGGCCTGTAGCGGTCCCGATCGCGACGATCTCTGTCATTTCTAGAGCTGAAAAAGTGAGAAAAGAAATAATCAATTATTTTTACAGCAAAACTCACGGTGATCTCGGCATTTTGAGCTGGAAAACGAAGAGAATTTATTTAAAAAAATAATTTTCGAAAAAACGAGTTATGCGCCAAGTCGCACTGCTGACGCATTTGGCGATCTGCTGGCGTGTTTCTCGTTTTAGAGGGAAATTCAAATTAAAACCTTTTTAAAACGTAGAAATATCGGGATTTTATTGAAAAAAGACGCGAAAAACGCAGAAATTCAAGAAGAAAAAAGGGAAATTCAAGTTTTCGACGCTTTACTTCTGCTTTTCGGCGTCATTGCACTTTTCTTGGTCTTCGCCGTCTCGATTTTCGACTTCCCGCCCGTTCCATTCAAACTCTCCACTTTCGACGTTCCGCCCGTTGTTCCAGTGGTTCCAGGGGTGCTAATTGCCGATTTTGTCGTACCGCCCGTCTTTGTTCCCGTGGACCCCTTCGATTTGGATTTCTTCGTATTTTTGTCTCCAGGTCGCTTCTCCACAAGCACTGTTCGTTTCAAATTGGCGAAAAATGATGGCGGACCGGGTTTCCAGCTGGAAAATTTGAAAATTTACGCAATTTGGCGTCGAGTGAATGCAGAATAAGCGGAAAATCGAAAATTGTGCATTTTTACGTCTGGTGTTTGCAGAAAAGTGACTTACATGGCGTGGGCCATAATAAAGGCAATATAGAAGGCACTCAAGCCACCAATGACACAATGGACAGTGAGGGTGACGGAAAAAACTGAAAAATCGATAATTTGAAAAGTTAAAAAACTAAAAAATCAAATTTTTCAAAAAATCAATACCTTTCAGCGAATTGGAAACGAGCGGAGTCAAAATTGTGCAGAGGAAGCTGATCAGGAACTGAAAATCTAAAAATCGATAATTTAAAAAAAATCAATAAATCTCACAATGATATAAAATTTGTACTTCCAGTGCTTGGTTTTATTGGAATCTTTACCAAGGAAAAGGGCAAGGCCGGTGAGGTGCTGGAAGAAAATCAATAATTATTGATTTATTGATTTTTTAATGATTACCATCAAAATGACCAAAACTCCGTGCATAATACAGTTGATAGTTCCGTCGAGGGATGGGGGACTGGAAAATATTGATTTTTTTGAGTTTTTTGAAATTTTGAAGTTTTTTCTGGAAAATTCTGATAAAAATCTGATAAAAAATTAATGATTTTCACTGAAACTAATCCAAAAAAATTATGAAAAAAATAATTTAACATTTAAAAAACATGAAAAAAAATTTTTTTTTTAATTTTGAAATTTTTCGATTTTTAGATTGACTTTTCTCACAAATATTCTTTAAAATCAGACGATTTGAATTATCGATTTATTGATTTTTCCCTGCAAAAACTCACTACAATAACTCAGGAAGGAAGAAAGAACAAGCTGTTGCCGACATGGCCGTCACCCAGAAAATGGCCAATCCGATCATGTAATGAGTCTGAAAAGTGCGCTCTATTGGACGAATTTTTGAAAATTTAGGAATATAGGGGATTTCGAAATTTTCGTGACAATGCAAGTGCGCTCCATTGAACTTTCATAAATTTTTGGAACTTAAAATTACAAAATTTTCAAAGTTCAAGTTGAAAATGCGCTGAAATGCAAATCTAGAATTTTTGAAAAAAATCACAAAAAATGCAAATGTGCTCTATTGAAAAAATACTGAAAATTCCAGAATTAAAAAAAATATGATTCTTTAGCAAACGCGCTCTATTGAAATTCATCAATTTTCAGACATTTTTCAGAATTTCCAGAAAATTTTTTTTTGCAATTTTTTCCCGTAACTACAAAAAAAATTCTAGCAAGTGCGCTCTATTGCAATTTTTTTCGTTTAAAAAATCAAAGAAAATGCAAATTCGCTCTATTGAAAAAATCTGAAAATCTCTGAAATTTCCAGAAAAAAAACATTCGTTAAATGTCAAATTTCGGAAAAATAAATTTTTTTCCTAGTTTTTCTAATTTTTCTAATTTTTTTTCAAATTTCAGCAAGTGCGCTCCACTGATAAAAACCTCATTTTCTCAAAAAAAAAAATTCAAAAATTCAAAAATTTAAAATTCCCGCCAACTCACAACAGTGTCCAACTTGAACAGAACCTGGAACGGTTCCATGGCATTCTTGTCCTTTTCCTCTCCGGTCGCTTTCTTCTTATCACCCTTCTTATCACCTTTCTTATCATCCACCTTCTTTATCTTTTTCTTCTCCTCTTCTTCCTTCTTTTTCTTCTCTGCCGCTTCTCTATCCATCTCCTTAACCCGATCCTCAACTTTGTCGAGATTCTCGTAATTCGACGACATTTTATTGATTGATTGGAGCAATGATAAGAGATATCGTGGATATTGGAGTGGTGATAAGGACTGATCACGTGGAACAAGGTTCACGTGATCCGCCAATTTTCACGTGATAAACTAGATATCAGTTTTTTTGAAAAGGGACTTGAAGGAAGGAAAATCAGTTCTTGAAAATCAAAATTTGGAAAATCGACTTCTGGAGCACTTTGGAGCCTTCTGGAGCCTTCTGGAGCCTTCTGGAGCACTTGGACTTCTGAATCTAGTGTAAGTTAAGCCTCAAAAATTCAGAATCCCTCTCCAGAATCCATATGAATCGGATGTTACTGAAGCGGTGATGTAGTTGATTGATCGGATTCTTCAGAAGCGCTTGCCGAATCGATGAGGCTTCTGAATTCTCATTGAATCCGAGCGAAATAGTTATGAAAAACCCTTCCAACACTGTTTTTTTCATGTACTTGGGATTCTGGAGCCAATTTCCAACTTGGACGAATTCTGCATTGCTTCAAGAAATGACGGGACAGTGTGGATGAACTGGAGCTTCACGTGGAAATTGGGACTCTGACAACTACTGAAATCATCAGGACCCCTCGACTATTAGATTCTGGAGACAACTGGGAATCGAATACACTGGAGCGCTTATCCCCTTGGATTCTTGACAGTGTGAGTTATGCCTTCAGAATTCAAAATCCCTCTTCAGAATCCACATCTATTGAAAGTTACTGAAGCGGTGATGTGAAAATTGATTGGATTTTGGGTTTTTCCACGATTCAGAAGCGCTTGCCGAATTGATGAGGCTTCTGGATTTTCTAGATGAATTCTAGACAGCTTTGAACTTGAAAATGTCCCTAACACTATGATTTTTCATGTACCGACCACTGGAGCACAACTTCTGGAGCATCTTCTCGGCATCATGGAAGGTTTTGGAGGCTCATTGAGGAAGTTCAAATTGGGAAAACGTGAATTTTATTTATTCAAAGATAACTTCAGGAATGACTGAAAAAGCAGGAGAATAATGGGTAAAGTTTGGTGATTATCAAGAAAAAGAGCGAGAGGAAATGTTGTCGAACTCAACTTTGTCGAGATTCTCGGATTTCAATGATAAGAAAATCGTAGATAACCAGAGTGATAAGGACTGATTACGTGTAACAAGGTTCACGCGGGTCAACTACAGTAACCCGAAAAGGCAACACTTTTTGTTTTATATGTTTACAGAACATTTGAGATGAGCAAGGAGGTTTGTTTATTTTGTGAAACAATGAAAAATACTAAAAAGTCATAAATTTTTTATTGAAACTCGATAAAATCAAACAAAATTTATTGATCACAAACAAAAAAATTGTATAAATATTAGTGGTTTTGACCAGATGTTCATATTCTTTATTTTTGAAGAATTCTAGTTCGACATGCCGAAAGAAGACATTTTCAAGTGTCCTGCATGCCTTTTGCTTTACGGTATGCTTCTTATCACTTATAAATCAAATCTTAAATTCAGATGATAACAAACTCCAATTACAATGTGGTCATTGTGTGTGTTCCATTTGCTCAGCAACTCTTGGTGCATGTCCGATCTGTGACAAAATATTGGATGGTCCAAGAATCCGTTCTGGAGATGAGTACCGGGAGATCATGAGGAACATAAGAAATGAAATTGACATTCGCGATTTTTTGATACAGTTGGATGCAGAGGAAAACGCGGTAT
>LR539198.1:163608-202217 GCA_900536315.3 Caenorhabditis becei
CCTCCCGCTTGGTTTGTGAACATTTTCACGAAACATATCATTTTTGTGTTTTATTCGACGCGAAAAGTGCGAAAATCGATTTGTTGCGAGACAGCGTTCCTGCGCGCGATTTTGAACGCGAGATGAACTTTTGAGTTGCAACGATTATAGTAAAGACCATACCAAGTGGCCGCTCAAGAAGGGCGCAGATAAAGATACAGATTTCCGAATTTCAGGATCGCATTCCTGGATACTGCAAGGAGTGCAACCAACCTGCCGATAATCTTTCCGTCTGTACAGTTTGTCCCCTGGAAGCAGATCTGTTCATAACAGCTAACAATGTGTGGTATTTGAACTGCCCGCCGAGCGATGAGACGAAGGCCTTTCTGAAGCTGAAAACTCACGGAATGTGCATGAATTGTGCCAACGGTAGCCCAAATCATCACGGACATGGCACACTCGAGTTGAAACAAGTGAAATTTTTTGGCATGAAAAAGTACTTTTTGAACTATGCGAATACCTTGATGGAAGTGGCTGAGAAGAACAATTTGGAAGAGATGGAGGGTTATCCGCATTGGAGATTCTTGTTCCACATTAGGAACTTTGCGTTCAGGATCAATGTTAATACTTATCTCTGGGAACGTCTTGAGTTGGACCGAGAGAATCCTGCTGGTGATGCTCGTATGATCGAATTACAACAGGAGAACAGAAGATTAGCCAGAATTGCCGAACACTTGGATGGTTACATTAAGAAGAGGCGTGTGCAGTTTGGATTAGATATCACCAACAAAGCGAGAGGACTGATAAGAGGAGAGTTTCCAGAGATACTGTTCGGAGAAATTGAACGAATTCTTCGAGATGTCGTCCAGATAGAGCTGGAAAGAGGATACATTGAAGATATCAACCGAAGAGTTGAAGAAAAGTCCATGGAACTTGCGAACTTCCCCGTGCGTTTTGAATGGTCAATAATAGAACAGGAAGCAGTATTTCTCCGAGGAAAAGAAGAACTGAACAGACTATCTGATGAACATCTTCAGTTGACCAAGGAACTGGCTTGCGCTGGAGAGAATCTGGCTTTGGCTGAAGAGAAACAAGCCGCCATTGAAGCAAACCTTCAGGAAACAATCCCGAAAAAGAACGTAAACACCAATTTGTTCATCGAATACACTCTTTGCAAGTTGGCTGTTTTGGAGAAGAAGATTAGGAAACTTCCGGAGCTCACCGAAGCGGAGATAAGAAGTGTGATCAGAGGCTAACTCTGAGAAAGATATTCTAATGGAAGAGCTCTAATTTCTTTTTGCATTTTATCACCAGACCACATTATCCCCAACAATTCTAATCATTTACCCTCAATACTTTTCTATTTTTTACATTTCCCATTTTTTCCGTCGAATTTTGTTCATTTTCCAGTTATTTTTGAGCAAATAAACTTACTTATCAGATATTCTCTTCACGTTATCATTTTCTTATCAATATTTGCGTTATAATCTATGCAGAAAGGTAGAAAACAAATGTTTTTTTTCTCAAATTTTTCAAAGAAGTCTAACTTTTGCACAAAATACTCATAATTTATTGAAGATCATAGGATTATAGACGATAGCGTAAAGTGTCTGTTTTGTGTTGTTGCAATGTAAAAAATAGTGCAGCTTTTGATGAGAGAATTAGTCACAACTTGTTGTTCGAGTGACTATTTGTAGCTGTCGAGGACTCGGATTGAAAGATGACGAGTGGCGAGACGGTCCCGTTCGATGTACATCGTCGAGCGACGTTCGTTGCTGAAAAATGAGGAATTTCAGCAAAAAAAAACGAAAAACGGATAATTTCAGAAATTTTCGAACTCTGAATGTTCAGTGATCACTGATTTCAGAAAAATTTTCACAATTTCAGATTTTTTGAGACCGAAATTTTTTTGAAAGTAGAAAATCTGATCAAAAATTGAGAAAAATTGACAAATTTTGAGAACTTCAAAAAAAATGATTGAAAAATGTCTATATTTTAGGAATATTCGGTTCTCTCAAGCTGAATGATTTTTCTCAAAATCTGTCAATTTTCGAAAAAATTTGAAACAGAACATTTCAAAAAAATTCCCGTTTCTCAACTTTTAAAAATGTTTGCAATTTTCATAAATTTCCATTGGGATTTCGAATGCAACAGTTCAATAAAAATCAATAAAATTCCCAAGAAACACTCACAGCGTCCTTCGAATTTTGAATCGTTTCGGATCGGAACAGTCGGGATGGTACATCATACAAAAGTCCGTTTCAAAGACTTTGTCGACGTGGAGTTGGATCTCGTCAATGTTACGGTCGCCTTTTAGCCATTGCTGAAAAGATAGGAAAATAGAGAAAGAAACAGGAAAATCAGGAAAAAAAAGAATTTATTTATTTAAAGAAAGAACTACCTAATCGATACCTAAAGAACAAAAAAATCCCCGTTGGCAATTTTTTAAAGAAGAAAAATCAGATTTTTAACTCAATATTTTTCTTTTTTTTTCCAATTCTACGCTGCTTCGATCAAAAGAAGAATGAAATTCCAATTTTTAAAAATAATTTTGAAACACAGAAATTATTTGATGGATTTTACTAACTGGAAGAAAAAAAAAGATTTATTTTTTTTTAGATTCGAATCAAAAAATCAAAAAAATGAAAAAAATTGAAACTTATTGAAAAGTGAGTTCTTTAAAAAACTAATACTCTATAGTCTAATTAGAAAAAGTCAGAAGTTTGAATTTGAATAAAACTTCTTGAAACAGTGAAAATATTTTTCAAATTGGGATTTTTTTTTGAAATCAGCGGAATTTTGAGTTTTCGAAATTATTGAAGGCTTATTGAACTTTAAAAAAAACTCTAGATTTGAAAAAATTGAAACAGTATTTTTATTTTGAAACATCGAAATCTTGTCTATTACTGAAAAAATTTCCGAAAATCCAATTTTTATAATTTTTGAAACACAAAAATTTAATTTTTTAATAAAAAAAAAACTCACAGCAATAAACTTCCTGACGCCTTCCTCGTCGACAGTGGTCCTGAAGAGGCAATGGAAAATGGAGATACACGAGGTGTAGTGCAGGAATTGATCGTTTCCAATGTGCATTTTGAAGGCGGTCGCTGGCATGGCAAGGGAATACTTGTAGGCACGGCGGAGGTCATGGCGAACACACACGAACATCTGAAAAACAATGGGAAAATTGATTCCCAGAAAAAAATAGCAAAAATAAGAAAATTCTGGTAGAATTACTTTTTTTCCATAATTTTTTTAATCAGTTTTTTATCAAAAAATTTGCAAAAAAAATTGAAAATTGAAAATTTCAAAAATTCATCATTTTCCGTAATTTGTTTATCAGTTTCAAAAAAGATTGAGAAAAAAAAACAAAAATGGGAAAATTGAAAAAAATAGAACTTGAATTTTAGTTTTTTTTCTGTTTCAAAAATACATTTTTAAAATATTTATTTTTTTTTAATTCAATGGAATCAGTTCTCTTCTTTGAAAACAAATTTTGATAAAAATACACAAATTGGAAAAAAAAAAGATTTTTTCATTTTCCAATGAATTGCAGTTTTAAAAAATTAGAAAAAAAATAATTGGCAAATTTATCACTTCTGGACTTTGAAAAACATTGGAGAATACTGGTTTTTATCTTTTATCAGTGAGAAATTAATTTTGGCCATTTTGCAAAAATATTGAACTAGGTTTATCAAAAAATCTGTTTCAAAACGTTTGTTTCATAACTATCTATACTTCAAAAGTGCTTCTTAAGCTTTGAGTCTTTCAAAAATCCAGTTTATCACTTCCAATTTTATCACTAACCTTATCATTTTGGTAATTTTTCAAAAAACCTGTTTCAAAACTTTTCTTTCACAATTATCTATACTTCAAAAGTGCTTCTTCAGCTTTGAATCTTTCAAAAATCTGCTCATCACCCCAATTTGATTACTAACCTTATCACCAGCCGCATAGGCGGCCCTCTTCTTCGTCGACTCCTCAAGTCCGTCTTCCTTGAGCAAAGTCGTCAGTTTCGAGCAGATTTTCTCGCTGGTTGGTCCGCTGAAAGAATGATGGGCACAACACGGGGCATCGACTGGCTGGGTCGGAAAAAGGGAAGAAATCGAGAGGAGGGGATCGGGAAAGGGGGAAAATTTGGGTATTTTGAAAAAAATAGAGGAGATTAGGAATCAAAAATAAGAATAATAAATAAAAATTTGAGTTTCAAAAATTTCCGAAAAAAATTTGCAGTGAGGATAAAAATGATGTCGATTTCGTAAAGAAATCCTCAAATTTTATCTCAAATTAAAAAAAATTAACTTCCAAAAAAAAGTACCGTTTCAAAGAAAACCAATTAGTATAATTTTTGAATCAAACTTCAATGAGTTTAGAAAAGCAGCAATTTCTAATTTTTGAATTAAAATTTTTTTTTTAATTCGAAAAGTCTGATCTAAAAATGTCCGTTTTAAAAACAGAATGATTTACAGCTTCAAATCAATTTATCAGTATGATTTGCAATGATAAAAACATTTCTCCGCAAATGTTGTCCAATTTTTCAAAATTAAAAACTGAAAATCAAAAAATACAACTTCAAACGAGAAATTTTAAAAAAATCGAATAGACCCGGATCGATGCATCATCAATTCCAGATCATTCTATTTTTTTCAAATGAACAACAATAATCAACTTTCTTCACAAGCATTTTCTAGTTTTCAGATTTTTCAAAATTAATTTTCCCATCATTTTTTAAATTTATTTTATTTTAATTCAATTTTTTTCCAATTTTCCTAGCAATCCCCTCCTCTCATAACCCCAAAACCGTTCTACTCACTTGACAATAAACTTCCTAACCCTCATTCCCTTCGTCTGAGCCATCTTTTTATTGACCATCATCGAGACGAATTTCCGCAGAGAACACAGTGTTCTGATCATTTGCATTCCGAACGCTTTCCCTTTTCCTGCCTCTGCATACAGCAGTTGCAGTTCCTTTTTCGTCGGATCCGCTGGAAATTATAAAAAACGGTTCATTTCAGTTCGAAATTATTCGAAAAAATTCAAAAATTTCAGATCTGACAAATTCATGTGCTAGGTGGAAAATTCTGTTTTTTTAAAATCAATTTTCAATGTTTTTAAAAATTTTGAACATCAATAAAAGCAGCAAATTTTTTTTTGAAATTGATTTTTTGTTTCTCAAAAATTTGAAAAACAAATTTTTTGAAAAATTTTTGGTGCACCCAGAAAATACATTGGTACAATTTTCGAAAACATTTTTAGGTGAGAATTTATGAATTTTCAATATTTTTTAAAAATCGAAATTTTTCTGTTTCAACATTTCTGAATCTGCTGATTTTTCAAATAATTTTCATTGTGCTTTTCCTTTTTTCAATATCAAATTAATCTCTGCTAAAAATACAATTTTACAATATAAAAAAATTTTGTTACAATTTTCAAAATTTCAAAAAAAAATGATTCAAAAAATTCTCTTGAGCTAATTTGTTAAAAAAATTTTTCAATGAGTAAAGGAATACCTTTTTTTGAAAAACAACTTTTTTAATAAATGCTGAAAATGTCCCAGTTTTCACTTTTTTCAGTTTCAAAGATTTCAGATCTGCTGATTTTCTGGGGAATTGACCAATCTTCGAGTTTTTTCTGTTAGGAGATTTTTTTTTCAGAATTTTTCAACCACTGTCATCGAAAATCATTTCAAAACCTTTCCAATCAAATTTTCCAAAAAAAAAACTCGCTTACTATTCAACGCATGCGTGCAGTCCACCCTGAAATCCTTCTCCAGAGCTATTCTTCCGTCAGAAAGAGCCGCCAGATGATTGTGCATTCCTTGGGGCTCCCCGCCGTGAAGCGACGGTTGATAAGGTCCGAAATTGAGGAAAATCACGATATCGATCGGTTTGAACATGTGGATGATTTTGCGAAGGTGGTCCGGCTGGTAGAATTCCGTGCAGATGTTGTACTCGAACTGTAAAAAAATCAAATTGGGTTGGGAAATTTGAGAAAAATCAATTTTTTCAGTTTCAAAAATTTTTAAAGAAAATCAAAAAATTATAATCAGGACTGGCAACTTCGAATGCTTATTTTTACAAATACATCAGAAATTTCAAAAAAAAATCAAAATTTTTTTTTACTGTTTCAAAAAAAAAAATTTCAACAACCGTATACAGTGATTTTTCGCTTCGGAAATAAAAATTCTATTTTTTGTCTCTAATGTATTGAGACTTTAGGAAAATCACAAATTTTTAAAAAAAAATCGAGTAACTGTAAAATTCCGTTTTCATTCCCGTTTCAAAAATTTTCAATAAGAAAAAACTCCAGGTTAACACTTTAATTACTGATGAAACAGAAGAATTATCATATTTTTAAAACCAAATTAAAAATAGAATAAAATAAAATGAAAATAACAAACCACTCTACAGTGCCATTTCTTGATAAACATAAACTCGATAAAGCAGTCCTCCGCTTCGCAATTTGTCGTGTTCTGGAAATAAAAAATTAATATTAAAAATTTAAAAATTGAAAAAAATAATCTAAAAATTCTATAAAAATACAAAAACCTCTAGAAAAATTCAGAATCTCCAGAATTTTTGAACCTTCAATTTTTCCAAATTTTCAAATTTTTAGAGAATCATTGTTCTGGAATTTTAAAATGAATTTTTGAAAACTAAAAAAAAAATCTAAAAACCTCACACAAAAATTAGAAAAATCAGAGCACCTTCTAGAAAAATTCAGAATCGCCAGAATTACAAAAATCTATTCTTTCCAAATTTTCAAAAAATCACTCACAAAAATGCACATCTTGTTGATCGACAGCGTTTTCGGCATCGAATAGAGCCGAGTTCGAAACTGTTTGTAGGTGTTTTCACGTGGAATCCAGTAGTTTTTGCGCAGTTTGAAGTCACTGGAAAATTAGAAAAAAATTAAAGAAAAATTGGGGAAAGCGGTAAACAATGGAAAATATGAATTTTGAAAAACATAGAAAATCAGATAAAATCCAGGAAAAAAAATTTTAAATTATTCCATTTTTTTTTTTGGTAAATTTTCAGAAATTTGAGGTTTGAAAAATAGAGGAAAAACAGGGGAAATTAAAAATAGAGAAAAAAAAACAGAGAAAAATATCTAGAAAAAATCCAGATTTTTCTAAAATTTTTAGAAAATAATTTTTGAAAATTTCAAACACACTGGATCAACCATTGACTTAATCTGAATTTCCCGAAAATTTGAAAAATTCGTGAAACATTGAACATTTTTTAAAATTGAATTTCAATTTTTGAATTTTTAGAAAAAAAACGGAATTTTTTAAAGAAGAAAACAGGAAAAATTAGAAATATTTAGAAAAAATTCCAGATTTTTCTAGAATTTTCTGTGAATTTTTTAAAGAGAAAAAAAAATTCAATTGGTTTTTTTTTCTGGCTTAAAAAAATGCAAAAAGATCAATTAAAAACAGAATTTGGATGATTTTCCGAAATATTCACTTCCAAAAAAGTTCAGCTAATTTTAGAAAATTCAAATAAAATTTTAGACATTTTCCAAAACCAATTGGCAAATTCTGATTTTAAAAAAATTTTAAAAATTTGTGAAACATGGAAAAAATTTTTTTTTTAATTTTTTTCAAATTTTCTCATTTTTTATTTCCTGTCTCTTTTCTAAATTTTACCAATTTTCTGTATTTTCATAAAATTCCTTACCCATTACTTCTAGGCGAGAAAAACATTTCATGAGTCCTTCCCTCCGCCGTCAATTTCATTGACAACAACTCGCCATTCTGAAAAAATTAATAAAATCGAAACTCTTCTAGAAGTTCTTCTAAAACTCAGACCATTTTAATCTCAAGGTAATCAAGGGCAAAACTGCCTTCCGGCATTGGCGTTTTCATTCGTTCCCACAGTTTCTCTGGAAAATGCCTCTTTCCCGACTTCTCGGCGGCCTTCTCCTCGTCGTCAGTGTCGTTTGGGTCTTCTTGCTGAAAAAATTATTGTATTTTCAGCGAAATTGGGAAAAACTTGCAGTTTTTCATCACCGGATTTTAAAAAATTTAGCGATTTTATTTTTAAAAAAAACATATTTTTATTTAAAATAAAATCCGTGCTATTTTTTTATTTGAAAAACATTATTCTTGGATTTCTTGAAGTGATTTCTCAAAAAATATATATATATAATTTAAAAAAAAACATTTTTTTTTCGGTTTCTCTCCAAATTTGTATTTTCTTATAGTTGAAACTTGAATATTCACAAATTTCCTTTGATTTTCAGGGAAAAAATCACATTTCTGCCTGATTTTCTGCCGAAAATAGAAAAATAAGGAATTTTCCCGCAATTTTTAGGCTTTTTCGGAGAAATTAAACCCTCTACCCCATTTTTCACTAAAAAATCAGAAGTTTTTGAGAAAATACTCATTTATATCCACTACCACTAGCACTCAAACAATTTTCTTGATTTATAAAATTTTTGAAACCGATTTTTCTAAATTTTTATTATTTTTGCACAAATTTCTCAAATTTGCTAGGATTTTAGCGATTTTCAACCTTTCCCTCATTTTTCCTGCAGAACAAACCAAAAAATCCACTTTTCCAGCAATTTTCCAACTTATCAGAAGGAATTTACCGAAATTTGACGTTTTTTCGGCGATTCCGCTAAATTCCGTCAATTTTTTTGGATTTCCTTGATTTTTCTTCGCTTTTCCTCAATTTCTATGAATCCGTGACAATTTTACAGTTGAAAAACAAGGAAAATCACAAATTTTCATCAAATTTGGCGATTTTTGCTCAAATTTGGAGATTTTCTTTGAATTTTTTGAATTTTTCATGCAAATCCCTAGTTTTCCTCTTTTAATCTTGATTTTCCTCGATTTCCATGTAACAGCGACTATTTTTCGGGGAAAACCAAGGAAAACCAACGATTTTCATTGAATTTTTTCATTTTTGCTCAAATTTTGTCATTTTTCTCGATTTTTTTTGAATTTTCTATGCAAATTCCAGGTTTTCATACATTTTTTATTGATTTCCACTCACCTCCTCCACTACTTCCCGTCTTTTGTCCGTTCTCTCGCGATGGGGCCGTTCATCGTCACGCTGATGATGCTGAAAATCCGGAGATTTGTCATCATCATCACCCGCGAATTCAGAACTAACCCTGCCCGACGAAGAAGAACTCTCGCGGTCCATTGCTCGCCTGAAATTCAAAATCTATGAGAAAATTGGGGAAAAATCCGGAAAAGGGCGATAAAATTCGAGTGATTTGAAGAGTTGATGAGGGCGATTTCCGGTGGGGCTAATAGCCGGCGGAGCGGGAAATTTTGATGAGATAACGAGATTTTTGAATTATTTGATGGAAAAATTGACGAGAATCTGCGAAAATTGTGCGAAAATCGCTGGAAAATTGAGAATTTCCGTTGAATTTCGAATTAAAAAGTTTGCTCGTCAATTAAAATGCTTTAGGTACAGTAACCCGTGGTGTTTGCGTACTTTTTAATGTTCTACAGTAAGACAATTAATTTATTTTTCTATTTTTTCCAGAAAAAAACCAATTTTTCGCGGGAATAACCCGTTTTGCCTGAATTTCAAGAAAAACCAATTAAAAATAAAATTTCCCTTAGAATTCCAACAAAAAACCAACAAAACCCTGCAAAAATCAAGTAAAAAAGCCCTAAAACCGTGAAAAATAGGAAAAACCCAAAAATTCTGAACAAAATGCCAAAAATATCAATAAAAATGCTTGACAACCGTTATTCGCCTACAAATCCCCCATCGGCATTTAAAAGAGTACACTGGAGCGCGTTTGCCCTGCCCGTCGGTTTGTTTGCCGAGAAACATTGGGTTCGGATGGGAAAATGAGCAAAAAATGCAAAAATCGGGCATTTTTTATTGGAGAAGTGTGGGAAAACGATGGAAAACATGGATTTCAACCTGGAAAATGGGTTTTTTATAGGAAATTGTTGGGGTTTTCAGGAAAAATGGGTGTTTTGCTTACAAAAATAGGGTAAATTATCTTATTCAATTTTTTTTTCTAATTTCAATAATTTTCGAATACATATCTAACACAGAAGTAGTTTTTGTGAATTTCGCAATTTTTCAAAAAAATTTTTGAAACAGTGAAAAAAAAATTTTTTTTTGGAAATTTTTTTTTCAAAATTTTCAAATTTTTTATTTCCCCTAATTTTTACTGTTTCCTCCTATTTCTTATTTTTTTTCTGTTTTTCGCTAATTTTGATAAAACATCCAATTCATGCTCAATTTTCCCCATGAATTTCCAAAAAAGTGGGCGGAGCCTGAGCTTGAGCCAAACTTGCTCAGAACTCATAAAAATGGAGATTTTGGAGTTATTCTCTAGCGAAACTTTGGATTCTTGAGATATTTTTCTGAATATCAGGATTATTAAAAACATTTTTTTGTAAATTGGATCCAAATGCCGTTCTGAAAAATAATTTCAAACTGTCCAAAAAAATAAAATAGTGTTTCAAAAAATTCGAAAATTTCCAAAATTTGGAAATTCAGCAGTAGATTGTAGAAATTTCATTGTAAAACATTACAAACTTGAAAATAGAAAAAAAAAACCAATTCAATGTTTCGTAAGATTCATTTGGCAAACAAATTTTTTGATACCTACATATTTTCCTGTTTCAAAAATTCATGAGAATTCTGAAAATGACTGAAAATCAGAATTTAAAAAAATAAATTTCAAAAGTGTTTAAATAGAAAAAATATTCCAGCTACACTGATTTTACACGGATTCGAACAATCAAAAATTGAGAAAAATTGAAAAATCTGTATTTTCCAAAAAAAAATTTACCAGTTTCAAAAATTTCCCATCTACTCCAAAGCAACTCGAACTTCACTGAGGATAGATAATATCGGATCAATTTCTGAAAAAATGAAAACTTTGAAAATCATTATTTGATCTTTAAAAAAATTTTCAGTTTCAAAAAAATTCCAAAAATTCCAGAAAAATGCCACTTTCGCTGTTCTTGGGTTTTTCTGCTCCAAAAATTTATCAGTATCCCAAAAAAAAATTTTTTTGTGATTTCAAAAAATGTTATAAAATTGGGGAATATTGCAAGATCAAAAAAATATTCTAAAATCAAATAAAAAAAATAAAATAAATTGACTTAAAATTAAAAAAAATCAAATTTCTTCCCACTTCCAAATGTTTTCTAAAATTTTCAAAAAAAAAAAAGAAATTCTGATTTGACGGCGGGTTTTTTTTTGCTTGTCCAGAAGCCGTATTTGAGCCAGAAAAGATTTTCGTGGCGAGACCCAACAGGTGACTCGCCGCGGGGCGGCAATAATATTGTTACCAGAAATTCACCAATATTCCCAAAAAAATTTTTTTTTTAATTTGGAATAATTTTCTAAAATAGTCTAATATTTCAAGATTCAAAAAAAATTTCAAAATTCAAATAAAAAATAAATTACCTTGACAAAAAAAATTTTTTTGAAAAAAATTTTTTTTTTAATTCAAGTTATGATTTTACGCCAAGTTACTTTTCGAAAATCTGTTTTTCCCTAAAAATCAATAATCCCATTCAATTTCCCTCTAGTTTTATAATTAATCCAACGCGTTCCCTGATAAATAGTGCATGCCAACTGACTCGTGCCGTTGGTCCCGCCGGGGACCCCCAACTGTCCCCCCTTAACCCGTTTACACTGAAAATCCCTCTCTCTCTCTGCGTCTCTCCCTCCCACATACTCTCTCGCTGGGTCGAACCGCCCGAGATCAAATCACAAGGAGACATGTGCTCTTCATCATGCAACCTGCCCCCCAACAACCTCCCGAGAAGACTTTTTCTTTTTTTCTCTGCGATTTTATGGATTTTTTGATGATGTGACAGGTTTCTGGAGGTTCTGGAATTTTCTGGAATTTTTTGAAAATTTTAAAAAATTTTTAAAAATCCCAGAACCCCTGAAAACATGATTTTTGACTTCGAACTCCCTTTATTTTGTTCCAGAAGCTTCAAAAAATCTTCTAAAATGTTTTTAAAAGTGATAAGGATTCATTTAACACCCATATCACCTAGGTTCTAAAAAAATTTTTTTTTGAAGGGACCACTGGGCCACTGGAGACCCAACGACCTAAATTTGACCAAACCTTATCATGATTAGTATCAAAATTCTTCTGATAACGCACTGATATCAAATTTGACATTTTCCAGTTGATAAGGGTCACTGAAACCATGCTCCAGTCAGAAAAATGTTGAAATTTTGGGATTTTCTGGTGATTTTTCAAAAAATTATCAAATTCATTGCATTTTTCCTAGATTTTTGTGTTTTTCAAGTGATAAGGATTGATTTGATACCAATAACGCTTGATTTTGATCAATTTTGAAAAATGCTCAAAAAATGCTCCGCGAGCCCGTAACTCAAAAATTTCGAAAAACCCCAAAACCTGTCAATATTTGTATTAAAATACTCCTGATAACGAGCTGATATCAAATTAAACAATCTTCAGGTGATAAGGGTCACTGGAACCATGATCCAATCAGAAAAACAGTGAAAAATTGGGATTTTCTGGTGATTTTTCTGAAAATTGCCAGATTTATTGAATTTTTGCTGGATTTTCGTGTTTTTCAAGTGATAAGGATTGATTTGATACCAATAACGCTTGATTTTGATCAATTTTGAAAAATGCTCAAAAAATGCTCCGCGAGCCCGTAACTCGAAAATTTCCAATTTTTCCAAAACCCATCAATATTGGTATCAATCGATTCCTTATCACCTCCTGATCATTTTCCACTCATTTTCAGCCCCTAAAACCCAAAAATGCTCCAAAGAGCCCCAAAAAAGCGTGTTATCAGTGCACTTCATCATCGAATCTCAACGAATTCTCGTCTTTTTCATTCCCATTCAAAAGCGCGTTGTTGCGTGAAAAAGCATTTAGAGAAGCGGGAAAGAGTGGAAAAAGAGAAGAAAAGGGAGCACAAAACGCGTGGGTCCTCACCCCCACCGTGCTCCAAGTGCTCTTTTTTCGATACAAAGTGAGTGTGTTTGGGGGATGTCCCTTCTGCCTTTTTCCAACCAACCATTTCACACTTTTACCACTTTTTCTGCAATTTTTTTGGGCCAATCCATCATTTTTTCCCTTTTTTTGAATTTTTTTTTGTTGGATTTCACTCAAAAAAATTCCAACAATTTTCAAGAAATTTTGAAAAATTCGGAAAAATTGGGAAATGATGTTTCAAGGTTCCTGGAGTTTGTGGAGTTTTTCTAGATGTTTCTGAAATTTTTTTGCGATTTTTTGGGCCAATTTGCTAAAATGTTGAGATTTTTTTTCTCGATTTTCACTCGAAAAAAAATTCCAAAAATTCTGAATAAAATGGAAACAATTGGAAAATGATATTTCAATGATTTTGAAGTTTGTGGTCTTTTTCTAGATTTTCGGCAATTTTTTTGAGATTTTTTGGACCAATTTTCCATTTTTCCCCCCCTTTTTGCCCTTTTTTTCTTGAATTTCACTCAAAAACATTTTTTTTTCATTTTTTAAAAATCGGAAAAAATTGAAAAATGATTTTTCAAGTTTCCTGAAATTAGTGGAACTTTTCTAGATTTTCCTGGATTTTTCTGAATTTTTCTTGAATTTTTCAAAAATTTATTGAAATTTCAAAAAAAATTCTGAAAATTTTTCAAAATTTCCAACCCCTGAAAATTTTGATTTTTTACTTCTAGCTCTCCAAATTTTGCTCTAGAATCTCTGAAAATCCTTCGAAAATTATCAAAAATTGATAAGAACCCATTTATCACCCATAATCTTTTTTTTTTTTCTGAAAAATTTTTTTAAAGGGACCACCGGGCCACTGGAGACCCTAGGACCCAAATTGGCCCAAACCTTATTATGATTAGTATCAAAATACTCCTGATAACGCACTGATATCGAATTTGACAAGTTCCAGGTGATTAGGGCTCCTGGAACCATGCTCCAATCAGAAAAATCTTGAAAAAATAGGATTTTTCAGGATTTTTCAGAAAAATCTTGATTTCCGCTGTTTTTTCATGAATTTTCGTGTTTTTCAAGTGATAAGAATTGATTTGACACCAATAACGCTAGATATTTATCAAATTTGAAATTTCCTAAAAAATGCTCCGCGAGCCAAAAACATTTTTTTTCAGTTTCAAAAAAAAAATTTGAAATTTGAATTTCAGAATTTTATTGATTTCTCAACACACGACAGGAAAATTTTAAAAATTTCAAATTTCCCGCAAAAATCTCAAAAATTGTAAAAAATTGAAAATCCAAGGCTTCAGAGCTCCGGAGCTCGGAGCAAAAAAAAATCCAAAATTTCCAAACTAGGCCAAATTGATTCCTTATCATTTTCTCATCAATTTTGGCTAAATTCCCATAATTCTAAAGCCAAAAAATTTCAGATTTTTTAAAAAATTAAAAAATTTCTATTTTCAGAAATTTTTAATTTTTTTTTTTCCAATTTTTTTTCCAGATTTTCTTTTTAAATTCATCAATTTCCCTTTTTTTTTTCAATTTTTCCTATTTTCTCCCCATTTTTCTTCTTAATTCACTATTTTTTCCTTAATTTCTTTCAAATTTCCCTTCATTTTTTCTGTTCGAGACCCCACGCAGTGAGTCCAAACAAAGTGTCAATCGGTCCCCAGAGAATCCCAAAATTTTTGGGATTTGAGAAATTTTCCTCGAAAAATAGAAATTCTCTGGTGAGAAGAAGAGCAAAAGAGGCCTTCTTTTGGGGCTCTTTTCCAAGATTTTTTTTCGCGGAGCTCTTTGAGAAATGGGCGGAGCCAAGAGTTTTGAGCATTTTATTAGTTTTTTTGGGTGTGGAGGGGAAAATAAATGAACAGATAGAAAATTTTCAAAAAATTTTGGAGATTTCCTGAAGATTTTCTCATAGAATCACTGCTAAAAATAAGAAAGTCAAATTCAAATGTTTCTGAAACAGGGATTTTTTTTTTTGAAAATTCAAGGTTTTTCGGTTTTTTTAAACAATTTTGTCTGAAAAATAGGGAAAATTCCTTTTTTTTTTCGGTTTCAAAATTTTCAAAAAAAAATTTCAGATTTTTAATAAAAATCGATCGTTCTTTTTGAGAGGTTGTTGCTAAAAATCAGGAACTTGAAATTCAAAAATTTCTGAAACATGGATTTTTTGAAAATTTAAAAATTTTGAAGAAAAAACTTTTTTCACTGTTTCAAATTTTCAATTTCCATTTTAAAATTTGGAATTCAAATAATATTGTTTTACATGTTAGATGAAAGATTTTGAAAAAATTTAAAAAAAATTCTGATTCAAAATAAATTTTTTTAAAAAATCAAATTCTGAAATTTCGATTCTTCTTCCTGCTATTTTTTTCACAGAAAAATAAATAAAAAATTCGAAATTTCAGAAAAAATAAACGAAGTAAAATTATTTTCTGGCACATGCACAATGAATTTCAGAAATTTATGAAACTGAAAATTTTCAAAAAAAAATTTTTTTTTAATTCAATTTTTCTAACTTGGAAAATTCTGATAAAATATAGAAAAATCCAATAAATCACACTGAAAAAAATAAATAATTTTCAGAAAGGTATTTTAAAACATCAATGCATCCTTAAAAATAAAAAAAAATCTTTTTTATTTTTATAATTTTTTTTTCTGCAATTTTATTACAAATTAGTCTGAAAAATGCCGAAAATTCAATTTTTTCAATTTTTCCAATTTTTCAGTTTCAAAATTTTCTAGAACTTTTCTAGATTTTTCTGAAATTCAATAATCGAACTTGTCACTTTTCCCTTTTTTTCCCCAATTTTTCTTCTGATTCTCACTTTTTCAAATATCCACCTCTTCATCTTCTATTCTTTCCCATTTTTTCACTATATTTTTTCCAGCAGCCTTGGGACGATTCGAATTCCGGATTCCCGCCAAAAACCTGTGTGAAGAAGGCACATGAGCTGCTCTCATGTCCTCGTTGCTCCTGGTTTTTCTATTATATTATCTCACAGGTGAATATCGATTTTTTATTGATTTTTAGTTGTCGAATAATGCAAGTAATGAAAATAGAGAATAGAGTGAAATTTTTTAAATTTTTAGAAACCGAAACATTTCGAAATTAATTCCAAGAACCGAAAAGTCATTAATTAAAGTTCAAATTATTTTTTTAAAAATTTTGAAAAATTTGAAACTGTAATTTTTTTTCAAAAAAATCAGAAAATTTTGAGTTTTAAAAATTCAAATTGGCGCGCACGATATCTCGCAGCGAAAACTACAGTAAGACGGGCATTTTTCAGTGATTTTCGATTTTCAAGTCAATTTTTACTGGAAAATAGGAAAAATCAAATAATTGATTCAAAAATAGTCGGGAATCCCCGAAAAATGAAAAAAATTATGTTACTGTAGTTTTCGCTGCGAGATATCATGCGCGGGAATTTGAAATTTTGAATGCAAATTTGAATTTTTTTTATATTTACAATTTTGAGAATAAAATTATGTTGATTTTGATTCAGCCAAAAAATTAGTATTTTCTAAATTTAAATTAATTTTCAAAAAACAAGGAAACTGTAAAAAATTTCAATTTTTATTTTTTTTAAATTCAAATTCATTTTTTTTAAATTGGAAAAACACATCAAACGACGAATTAATTTCCTTATAAATTCCAAAAAATCCAAATTTCCTCTTTGAAACCGTAAAAAAAGCTTCAGATTGTCTACACTCCTACGACAGTTGTCTCCATTATCGATCGATATGTCTTCGAAACGAAACGTGTGCCGAACATTTGAAACAATTTCAGACGACGTGTGGTTATGAGTTGAATGGTAAATATGAAAGTTCAAAAATAAAAAACATTTGTAAAAAATTAAATTTAAAAAAAATAGAATTTGAAAAATGATTTTCAAAACAGGAAAAAATATATAAAAAAATGAAAAATAGAAATTTCAGAAAATTTTTTTTTGAAAGAATTCCTATTTTTAAAAAGTTTTTCCAAGACTTTCTCGTGATTTTTGGCTTATTTTTCCCCATTTTTACCACATTTTTTCCCTATTTTTCCCCTTTTTCCAGTTTGCTCCGGCCTTTCCCCTTCCGATTGTGTCCATAATCTTCAACAAATCCGACAGACATTTCCGACGAAAACGTGTACTTGTTATGAAGCTATTGGTGAGTACTGTAATTTTATCGAAGCTACAGTAATCCTTACAGTTTTCAAGCTACAGTAATCGATCATATTTTTCAAAAATAAGTAATTTTCTAGATTTTTCTGGAATAAAAATTTTATTTTTTTATTTTTTATTTAAAAATTCCAAAAATAATTTTCGGATTACTGTAACTTGTCATTTTTGGTTTTGTTTATTTTTGTTTATTTTTTGGCACCGTACCTACAGTAATCCTTTTTCAAAAAAAAGTCTGAAATTCTACAGTAATCCTGCCACTGACAAGAACATTGTCCGATAGTTTTAAAAAATCATTTTTATTTTTTGAAACTTCATTTTTTCAAGGATTACTGTACTCCTTTTCTTTGTTTTTTTCTAGACTCTTCAGAATTTTCTAATTTTTTCCTGGTTACTGTATCTGTTTTTTGTACGTACAGTAACTCTACAAATTTCAGGATTCTCTCAAGAATGCGATTTCTTCCGTCAAATCATCTGGAACCATCCATGTGAGCGGAAAATGAAAGATGTTGGGGAGGAGATCAAGTTGAATAACCGGTGAGGGATTATTGATTTTTTTTTAATTCGAGACGAACACATACAATGATTTTCAGAAAAATTTAGAAAAAAAAAGAAAATTTTTTGAGACTACAAAAAAAAATTTTTTTGTAATTTTTCCAATTTTTAAAAAATATTTTTGGAATAAATTCAACAATTTCCAGTTGTCTGTTTGAAAATTTCTGATTTTTTCAGCACAAAAAATTTTCTAAAAATTTATTTTCAGTGAATTTTAAAAAATCCTCTAACCTCTCACCATTCAATATTTTTCAAATTTTTCCAGAATTTTTCAAACATTTTTTGAAACTGTAATTTAAAAAATTGCCTTATATTTTTTGAATTTTTCAAAAGTCAATTGAACAATTTTCAGTTGTCTGTTTGAAAATTTCTAAATTTTTTAAGCACAAAAATTAAAAAAAAATTATTTTTTTCATTCAATGTTTTTCAATTTTTTTCAGAATTTTTCAAACTTTTTTTGAAACTGAAAAAAACTTTTTTTTTAAATCGTATTCTTCATTTTTTTCTCCATTTCCTCCCATTTTTCCAGAAAACTCCTGCAAATCGAAACAAATCGTCACTCGGAAAGTGGTCAGAGAAGGACCACGAGGACACCGGTGGCCGATCAAGTTCAGCAGTGGAAATCACAATTGAGTGGAGGTGAGAAATGACCTTATGAAAAAAAAACGAGAAATTTGAAAAATATGGGAAAAATAAAAATATTTTGAAACATCAAAATTTTTATTTATTTTTGATGTTTCAAAAATGTTTCAATTTTTAAAAATCAATTAATCCGGTAATAATGATACTACTTTTTAATTTTGTAAAATTCTGTGAAAAACAGAAATCCCAGATTTAAATTTTTGAAAATAAATTTTTTTTTTTGTGATTTTCAAAAAATCAATCAAAATTTATTTTTTGAAAATCAGAATTACTTGTTTTTTTTTAGAATTTTGCCAAAAATTTTCCAAATAAATTTTATAAAAATACTTGAAAAATAAATACATTTTGGTTTCAAAATTTTTTTAAAAATCACAATTTCTTCATTTTTCCAATAGCATTGAAATAAATCAGGTCAAAAAAAAAAATTCACATCCTTTTGGAATCGGTTGAAAATTTAGGATATTACAAAACCCGTATCCGACCCGAAAATTGTCTGAAATGTTTTTTTCAGTTTCAAAATTTTTTTGTCAAATCACGCAGTTTTTCTGTTCAATTGTTGTCGACATTTAGCGTTTTGAAATTCATGAAATAAAAAAATACCCATTTCTAATAATAATTTTTTTCAATTACAAAAAAAAAAAATTTTTTAACCAGAATTCAGTTGTTTTGATACTACTATCTTTGTATCTCAAAACTGCCACTTGCATTCAAAATTTCAAATTGGCGCGCACGATATCTCGCAGCGAAAACTACAGTAAGATTTGCATTTTTCAGGGTTTTTCGGCTATTTTCGAATGAATTATTATGCGTTCCCCATTTGCTGACACTTGGCAGCTTGCCAAAATTTTGGGTCTCGCCACGATTTGAAAAAATAGTGTGCTAAATTAGGAGACGAAGAGATTGGAAATCAGCGTTTGGGGAACGCATAATATTGCATTTTTCGCATTTTTTTACACTAATTTACTCGAAAACACCCCAAAAACACTGAAAAATGAAGGTAGTTTCCGCTGCGAGATATCGAACGCGCCAATTTGAAATTTTGAGTTGCAACAAGTCTCGTAAAACATTTTTTCAGTTACAAAAACATTTTTAACAAATCAGTTTTCACTTTTTGACACTACTGTCGTTTTCAGTGTTTTACAGAAACCATCACCTAACAAAAGTGACAAGAAACCAAATATTCGTTAAAGGAATACTCCACCCCAATTTTTCGATTTTTATTTTTTGGTTCCAAAAAATATTTTCACCCTTCCTGATTATGATTTGATAGAAAATATTCCGAAAAACCATTTTTCAGCGGAGAAATACGCGATTCCTTAAAAAATTTGAATCCCGTCGTTTGCCGCAAAAATTTCGTTAAACTGAGCGCGCTGAAATTTCGGAGCGTCGTAGTGTTGAATTTCGATTTTTTAAGCAGGGTTACGGTACGCAATGTCGTCAGTTCCTGCGCAAAGTGTACACTTTTTCTGCAAACACCGCCAATTGCTGCAATTGCAGCCGCGTTTGAAAATAGTTTTTTTGCAATTAAAAAACCGAATATCTCGGAGAAAAACGATTTTTTCGGAAAAAAAATTCGAAATGGGTAAAAAGAAAGCGGAAGAAATAAAAACATGCGAAAATCTCAAAAATGTTTTTTGGGTGGAGTATTCCTTTAATTTTCCTGTCAACTCAATTTTCCAGAACTGACAAAAACGACAATCCAACAGAAGACCTGCGATTCTGCCCTGTACCAAGTGTGTCTAAAACACGTCTCTTGTGCCCAATTGTGGTCCATGTTCCGTAAAAACTGCGATGTTGATCAGGACAATCAGTGTCGGATGCAGGACAGATCCATCTGTTGGCAGTCTTTCGAAGGACTCACTTGGTCCGGATTGGGAGATTGTCACTGTAGTTCGAGTAATTCAAGTGATTGTCATTGGATAAGACTGCATACCAATTATAATAAGTGCATTTGTGAGTTTTACAATTTTTAGGAATTTTTTAAAATTTAGAAAATATTTTTAATAATACAAAAAAAAAACATTTACAGATTTTTCATCTAGAAAAATTGGAATTTTTTTTTCAAAATTTCAAAAATTTTCTGTTTATTTTGAATTTTTTACAATTTGAAAAATTGTTTAAAAAAATTATAAATACATTCAAAATTGTCTAAAAAATTCAAATTTCTTCAAAAAATTTTTAAAGTTTTTTTCCCAGAATTTTTTGATTTTTTGATTTTCAAAAATTTTTTTAATAATACATTGATTCAATTTCGAATCGTTTACATTTCCAAAAATGTTTAAAAATATTGCATTTTTGAAGAAAACTTTTAAAAAATTCAAATTACTTCAAAAAATTTTTTTGAAACTTTTTTTCTGGAATTTTCTGATTTTATGATTTTGAAAAAAAATTATTTACTATTTTTTGCTCAATTTTTAATTTTTTTTTCATTCTAAAATTGTTTTAAATTATGCACATTTTCACCCAAAATTTGAAAAAATTAGGATTACCTAAAAAAAAAATTTTTTTCGCATTTTTTAAAAATGTTCATGATTTTCACTGTTTCAAATTTTTTTTTCACCTTAAAAAATTTTTTTTTTTCAATATTTTCTTGTTTTTTCCATTAACTGTCACTGATAAAAATTTAGGTTGAAATTTGTTTTTGTCTAAAAATTTTTTTTTCCAGACGAAATCTCAAAATCCGGTCAATTCCCAGTGCTAATGACCCTTGCTCAACGGAATCAAGAGGAAAGTCAGCAGAGAACTGCAGAGGAGTACAGAAAACGATATGAAGATAGGATAAGAGGTTTGATAAGGGAAATAGGAAAACAAATAAATGTCCAAAAACAAAAAAAAAATTTTTTTTTCAAAATTTCTAAAATTTTTTCATTTTCAGCTCTTATCATTATTACTATCAAAATCCTCATCAAAAAACAAAAATTTTGACACTCATATCGCCTATATTCCAAAAAATTCAAATTTGGAGCATTCTCGGGGCTCCGCGGAGCCCATGAAAATGAATTTTTCCAAAATAGGTCATGATGGGTGTCAAATCGATCCTCACGTTGTTCTGAGCATTTTGAGCACATTTTCAAGGCTCCAAATGGGAATTTTCGAGAAAAATGAACAAAATTTCGAAAACAAAAATTACAAAAAAAAATTTTTTTTTTCAGAATCCACAACAAAAACTCCACCACCAACACCACCATACGTCTTGCATACAGTACCCACCACCACTACAACAACTACCACCACTACAACCACTACAACTACCACTACAGTACCCCCACCAACCACTACCGTACCCTCTTGGTGGCATTCCGGCCAATTGCCACGTCATCGAGACACTTCCAGAAGACAAAACGAGTACAGTATGGTCCAACAGAACACCTCCCCAGCCAACTCGTTCAAACTGAAGGCCATCCTTGACCCACTGGTCCAAACCACCGAAATACCGTATTCGGGGCCTAAAATGGAGTCCCCCGCACGGTTTCAGCCGAGAAAATCCAGTAAAAGTGGGTTTTTTTCCCATTTTCCCCTTTGAAAAACCGCCTAAGGGCTGCTTCTTCTCGTTTCAAGCACCCTTCAGCCGTGATTGGAAAATTTTGGGTTTTCTGGGAATAAACGGGTGGATTTGGGATTGAAAGAAGCGGAAAAAAATGGGAAGAAACTGAAAATAATGGGGAACAGAGTGATGGGTGTAATGGTAGGGTTGGGTCCAAGTTGGACCATGTTAGGACCCCAAATAAATTTTTTCGTGAAATTGTAGCTTGATTGGTGTCAAATTGACCGGAGAGCTGAACACGAATTTCAATAGGAAATGCTCTGAAAATCCCGAATTTTCTGGAATTTTTCAAAAAATCCATTTTTTCAAGTGAAAAAATGAAGAAATGGCTTTTCTGGGCTCCAGAGAGCTCTGAAACCATGAAAATCTGCTTTTTCACGTTATCAGCTCTAATTTGACACCCATAACCCCGAAATTCCGGGATTTGAGATTTTCGGGCTCGCGGAGCACAAAAATTGGAGCATTTTTCAAACTTTACGGAATTAGGTCATGATGGGTGTCAAACGGACCGGAGAAACGCGCTGAACACGAATTTCTATGTGAAATGCTCTGAAAATCCCAAATTCTCCTAGGATTTTTCGAAAAAATCCATTTTTTCAAGTGAAAAGGGAAGAACTGGCTTTTCTGGGCTCCTGGGAGCCCTGTAATCATGAAAATCTTTTTTCCACGTTATCAGCTTTCATTTGACACCCATAACCTAGCAATTCCAGAAATTTTGATTTTCGGGCTCGCGGAGCACAAAATTTGAAGCATTTTTCAAAATTTTTGGAATCAGGTCATGATGGGTGTCAAAATGATCGTAATAGCGAGCTCTAGAAGTCAGTGATAAGGAAATTAATCAAAGATTGCCGGATCACTGATAAGGAAGAAGTTGACTCACTGATAAGCGATTTTTCCTGGTTTTTGGAGGAATTTTCAAATTTTTTCAAGATTTTTAGCTTCAAAATCAATTTTCATCACATTTTCAATAATTCTACACACTCAAACTCCAACTTTTCAAAAATTTCAATTCTGGCTCAAGCCCCGCCCCTAAAATGCTCCAAAAAACTCCAAAAAAGTCAAAAAATCAGCGGAAAAAACAAAGATTATTTGTAAAAAAAGGGGAAAAGCGGGCATAATCCTTGTGAAAAGAATGCATTGAAAACAAAAACAAAAGGTGGAAAGTTTCGCGAAAAAAGGCCGAAAAAAGGCGAGAGAAAAGAGAAGAGAAGTTTTTGGGAAAGAAGGGGGTCTTCTTCTTTTTCTTCTTTTTTTTGCGTGGGGCGAGAAACTCACGTTTTCCGGGGGCCCCGTTGGTTGATTTCCGAGAGCAAGAGGTGTCAGAAGAAGAGGCAGAGAAGAAGAAGAAGAAGAAGAGGGGCTCCGCACTTCCCATAGGGCCACGCCCACTTTTCCACCTTCAGAAGACACGAAGAAGCGATTCTGAAGGCTATGGAGATGTGAAAATGATGATTGTGTCTTTGGTTATTTCTCTGAATATTTTGAGTCTGCATTTGGTGGAAGCCGGGTTTGAGGAGGAGGATTACGGTAGGTTGTTTGGGAAAATTTTTGAAAAAAATCGAAATTTTGTAAAAAAAATTTTAAAAATCAATTTGAACCAATAAAAACTGTGAAAAAGCTCTTTTTTTGAAAATTTGAAAAAAAATCAGAAAAATTTTTTGAAATTAATTTATTTTTGAAAGTTGAAAATTGATTTTTTTTCAAAAAAATTTAAAAAATTAGAAAGATTGTAGATGATAAAATATCTATTTTTGCCTATTTTCAGTTTGAAAAAAATTTTATTTTTAAATTGAAAAACATGTTTTTTTCATGATAAATGTTTTTTTTTTACAGTTTCAAAAATTTCCAATAAAATTAGTATAAATCTAGAAACAAGAAAATTTTGGAAAATGTCAAAAATACGATATTTTCGTAATCTAAAAAAATTTTTTTAACAGTTTCAAAAAATTCATGAAAAACTGGAAAAATACGAAAAATCTGATCGATATCTTTATTTAAAAAAAATGATATTTTCTGATTCTGATAAATTATTTATTTTTCAAAAAAAAAACAAAAATCCTATTTTTATCCGGAAAAATTATAAAAATTCATTATTTTTCTATTTTTAAATATTTTAAAAAAATTTGAAATTCGATTTTTTTTAAAGTCTTCCATCAACATTCCTATAATCAATTGCAATTTGAAAAATCATAATTTTTAAAAATTCATTGAAACAGGAAAAAAAATCAAATTTCCATAAAAACGGGGTGTTGTCATCTACTAATCAATTTCAATTTTAAAAATAAAAATGATAAAATGTTTTTGGAACTGTATAAAAAATAACACTTTTTTTTCAATGTTATTGAATTATTCTCCAAACAAAACCTTGTCAATATGAAATTATCTCGGGATCAGTTGCAATTTGAAAAATAAAAATTTAAAAAAAAATTTGAAACTGAAACAAAACTTTTTTTTTCTAAAATTTTTCTCCCCAATTTTCCCATCCCTTTCCTCTCTAATTCCCTTCCCGTTATTTATGTATTTTTCCACACAGGATCGTCTTGTCCGGATGCAATTCGTCGCTGCGAATCCGTTGACGAATGTCGTTGGCATCTGGGAGAACTACGTGTTCGGTGTTCCACAGCTGCTAGTTGTCGCCGAGAAGAATGTGCAGCTGTAAGTCATTAGGAGACGGCTAAAAATAAAAATTTTGATCGGAAAACTGAGAAAAAAATTGAAAATGGAAAATCCAAAAATTAAGAAAAATTGAAAAAAAAATTGAAAAATTGAAAATTCCAATTTTTTAATTTAAAAAAAAATCAAAAAATTCTAGAAACATCAGGATTTATTTTGAATTTTTTTCTAAATTTCAACAATATTTTAGAATTTTTTGAAAATTGAAAAAAACAATATTTTGAGTGAAAAAAACAATTTTTTCAATTTTTTTTTTTTCAAAAATTAATTTTTTTTTAATCAGCATAAATTTTGAATATTTCTCAGATTTTCATCAATATTCTAGAATTTTTGTTTAAAATTAAAAAAAATATTTGAGTCAAAAAAAAAAAAAAAAAAAAAAATTTTCAAAATTTTTGAAAAAATTCAGAAAAAATCCAAAAAATTCTAGAAAAATCAGACTGAATTTCAAATATCTTTGTGATTTCTATGAAAATTTCAGAATTTTTTTCAACTTGAAAAACAAAAATTTTGAGTGAAAAAAATTTTTTTTTCAAATTTTTTTCAAATTTTTTTGAAATTTATTTTTTTTAATTTTTAGGTTTTTTTTGAAATCTTCAGATATTTTTGGTTTTTTTCATACTTTTCTATCAATTTTTTTAAATCAATTCTTATCAATTCCTCGAATTGCAGAGCCTCCAACGATTCTCAACGTATGTACCATTCGCTCTAGTGGAAAGTATCATGTTTTGTCATTGCGCACCCGAAGATGAAGAGTGTCTTACCCAACAGGTTAGTGATTGGGAACTGACAAGAAGATACTGATAAGAAAAATGAATTTCCCTGGCGATAAGGATTGTTTTGATACTAATCATGACCTAATTTGGAAAAAAAAATTTTTAATTTTTTTTTGAACGTTTTGGGCTCGCGGAGCATAAAATTTGGAGTTATGGGTTATCTAATCAATCCTTATCACTTCAAAAATTCAATTTTCAATTAAAAAAGCAAAACACCAAAAAAACGCATTTTTTATAAATAAAATTAAAAATTTATTGTTTTTCTCTTCTTTATTTATTTTTTTTCACTTATTTTCCCCTATTTCCCCCCCAAAAAAAACAGAATTCGTCGGCGAAAAATTCCTCGAAAATTGCGTTTCGCCGCAAGTTTTATTGCCAAATTTAACGGCCGACACACCGGTTTTATGTACGGGACCCTTCCCAAAAAAACGAGAAATTCGGGACCAATGGGGAATTTTTTTGGGGGAAATGGGGATTGATTTTATAGGGAAATATGTACTAGAAATTTTTTTTAATGCAAAAAAGATGGAAAAATCAAAAATCTGAAAATTTGAGCTAAAAAAAATTTTTTTTTGAAACAGGAATTTTACGAAATTTTTTTTAAAAAAATTTTTTGAAAGTCATTTTTTGACAATTTTCATGTTGATATTTGAGTTTTCCTGGTGATAAGGATTGATTGGACACCCATCACCCCATATTTCCATATTTTTTCAAAAATGCTCCAAATTGTGTGCTCTGCGAGCCCGAAAATCAAAATTTCTGGAATTTCTTGGTTATAGGTGTCAAATAAAAGCTGACGACGTGGAAAATAAGATTTTCATAATTTCAGAGCTCTCTGGAGCCCAGAAAAGCCACTTCTTCACTTTTTCACTCGAAAAAATGGATTTTTCGAGAAATTCCAGAAAATTCGGGATTTTCAAAGCATTTTCATACCGAAATTTGAATTCCCCTAGTGATAAGGATTGACAAGACACCCATAACCCCATATTTCTGAACATTTTGAAAAATGATCTAAATTGTGTGCTCCGCGAGCCCAAAAATTTTTTTTCTCAAAAATAGGTCATGATTAGTATTAAATTGAAGCTAATGACGTGATAAATTTGTATTTCATAGTTGCCAGGGCTATGGAGCAGTGGTTTTTGAGTTTTCAAAAAAAAAGTTGAAAAAAATTTTGAAAAAAAAAATTTTTTTTTCAAATTTTTTTCATTTTTTTCAAAAAATCAATAAATTTCTCATTTCCCATGAATAAGTGTCCAATTACTCTGTCTAATTAGTCCCTAGTTGCAACTTTTTCCCCCGCTAATTGGCCAAATAATTGGATCCTTTGGCTCATTTTTCGCCTCTTTTTCTTCCTTTTTCCATGCAATTTTTCGGAAATTCTCTCCATTTTTTCACATTTTTCGGCATCTTCTCTTCACCGAAAAAAGCAATTTCGAGAGATAAGAGACGCAGAGATGGAGAAAAGGGGTCATTTGTCATTCTTACGTGAAAAGAGAGTTTTTTGGGAGGGGGATATTTGATTAGGATTTGCGGGAAGAAAGGGGAACTTGATGGATATATTGGGAGAAAAAGGTCAAGAAATGGGAAAAAAACGGAAGATGAAGAGGAAAATGGAGGGATTTTGGAGGAAAAATAAGGGAAAAAAGAGAAAAATGTCAGTTTCAAAATTCTGAAAATAAATTTCAAAAATTTTTCAAGTTAGTTCTTGGGAAAAAAACTTTTTCAGAAATTTTCCCAAACGAAATCGGGAAAAACCATTGGAAAAAAAAAATGAATTCCGAAAATTTGAAAATTTGAAAAATTTTTGGAACAGGAAATCTTTTTATTTTCTCCAATGTTCAGCAGTTTTTCAATTTTTTTTCCAAATTTTCTGTTTCAAAAACCATTTGTTTTTTGAATTTGAATTTTTGTTTAGTCCTGTGAAACCAATTGATAAAAATTGAAAAAATCTGTTAATTTTAGAAATAGCAAAACGAAGTAGCATCGTGAAAAATATGAATTCTGAAAATTTGAAAAATTTTGAAACAGGATTTTTTTTATTTTCTTCAATTTTACAAGTTTTCAATTTTTTCAGAAAATTTACAGTTTCAAAAAAAATATTGTTTTTTTCAAATTTGAATTTTTGAATTATTCATGACTTAATCCTGTGAACCCAATTGATACAAAATATTCTGAATTTGAAAAAAAGGTTTTTTTTTAGAACTGAAAATTTTCAGACACATTTCCAAACGAAGTACCATCGGAAAAAAAATTAATTTTAAAACTTTGAAATTGTTTGGAACAGAGCATTTTTTCTCGATTTTTCAGCAATTTTTAATTTTTTTTTGAAAATTTACAGCTTCAATTTTTTAAAAATGAACCCAATTTTTTCCTAAGGTTAGTTATCCAGTTCTATTTGTTTCTAAATTTTCAGAATTTGAAAAACTTTTTTTTTGATAAAATTCAAAAATTCGAAAATCCTGTTAATTTTATAAAGTTTTCAGACATTTTGCAACACTGAATCCGACGAGGCATTAGTGAAAGAAAATGTATTCTGAAAATTTGAAAATTTTTGAAACTGGAAAAATATTTCTTTTTCTGTTTTTTACATTTCCAGCATTTCTAATTTTTCGATTTTTTCTGAAAATTTACTGTTTCAAAAAACTTTGAAAAATTACCTGAATTCTTTGAGAAAGTGCTCCCTTTCATAGGTTTTGAATTAATTTTACATTTTTTTTTGTTCGATCGAAATTTCACTACACAAAGCAAGTATTCAAAAAATTCGGAAAAATCTGAAAACTTTGAAACACAATTTTTTTCAAATTTTCAGAAAATTTTCAAAAATTTCAACAAATAAATTGTTTTCCTTTTCAAAATATTCCCAAATTTTTTCTTTTTCAAATTTTCATCAATTTTCCAGACAAAAATCGTTAATTTTTATTTTCAAAAAAAAATTACAGTTTCAAAAAATGTGTTTTTTCAAATTGAACATTTTCAAATATTGATCGAATGAAGCTCTGACTTAGGAAAAAATCCGAAAACTTCCAGAATTTTGCATTTTTCAAAAATGAGAATCTATTTTTAAATTTTGATTTTTTCAAAAAAAAAAACCAATTTTTTTTCAGTTTCAAAATTCACACAATTACTAATTTTCCTAATCTTGTCAATGGCACTCCCTCTACTTCTTTATATTTAATTTCCAGGAAATGATCTACCCAAAGTGCCTGTACAAGTCGTCCGGTTTCATGCAAACGTGCACCCAATCCGTCCAAAAATGCGATTCCGACACTCGATGCAGACATATTCGTCAGGCACTCACTGCACATTGTCCTGTGAGAAATGGGGAATGTGCAAAGACTTCGTTGGATGACTGTAGGAGGACCATTCTGTCGGCCAGGTACAGTAATCCCGAAAAATGATACAGTAACCTAAAAAAAATTTAAAAATTTTGTTGAAAGTAAAAAATTGAAATTAAGCTACATTAACTCAAAAAATAGGAAAAAAATAATACAGCAACCTAAAAAAATGTTTTTGAAAAATTTTAACCTAAAAAATTTTTTTTGAAATTTTTTTTTTACATAAAAAAAAATTTTAATTGAAATTGAGCTACAGTAATCCTAAAAAATAGAAAAATAAACATTGGAAAAAATGATACAGTAACCTAAAAAAATTTCGAAAAAAAATAAAAAAAATTTCGAAAAATTTTTTTTCAGCCATTTTTTTATTTAAAACATTCTTTTCGAATGAAATTTTTTTTTGAAATCAAAATTGAACTACAGTAATTCTCAAAAATAGGAAAAGTAAAAAATGATACAGTAACCTAGAAAATTTTTGGAAAAAAATTTTTTTTTTCAATTTTTTAAAGCTATTTTCCTTTCGTTTTTACCTAAATTTTTATGAAATTCCAGTTTTTATAGTCTTTTTTGTGTAAAAATTTTTTCTGTTCAAAATCCATGTTTTTCCCCATTTTCAGAGCCTCTGTCCTAGAACAACCGTGCTTTTGCAAACTCTCCGATGTCCAGTGCCTTGCCCACCAAAACTCAATGATTCCGACCAATCCGTGCATCGAAAGTGCTATGATAGAGTACAGTAGGATCATGGGATACAACAAACCGGGTCTCACCACGAATCGGATTCAAAGTGGACCCGAGGAGCCGATGAGGAGGGCTCCGAGCACGGTGAGAGGGCGATTTTTGGATTGGGGAAGGTGTGGGGAGTTGATTGATACTAATCATGATAAGATTCGAGGAGTTTTGATTTTTAGGGTCCCGGGGATTCAGAGGATTCAGAAGGCCAGGGACCCCTATAATAAAATTTCATGGAAATAGGGCATGATGGGTGTCAAAACACTGCAAATTTCATGGAGAATCCAAAAAACTAGGTCTCCACTGAATTCAGAAGGCCTCCAGGTGATTTTTGACAGAATTCCAATGTCCCAGACCCCTAAAAAGAGACAAAAAATGCCTCTAGACGTTGGGAAACCAAACTTTTTGAATTCCTTATGAAAAATAGAGCAAAATGACACCCATAACTGCAAAATTCTGGGAAATTTGATTGCTAGGGTCCCGGGGGCTCCAGAAGTGGTCCAAGTGCTCAAAAAATCAAAAAATTCAGAATTTAGGCATTATGGGTGTCAAAACACTGCAAATTTTATGGAGATTCCGAATTTTTGGGTTTGGTAGGGGTTCAGAAGGTGTCCGAGGGATTCTGGAAATGTTGCGGTCCCAGGGGGTCCCAAAATGGTCCGAAAAATTCCAAAAAAAATTTTAAAAATTTTTTTCTCCTAAATTTTTCAAATTCCCCACGTAAAAACCCATCATTTTGACATCCATCAACCCCAAATTTCAAAAAAAAAATTAATTTTAAAAAAATCAGAATCCCAAGGTTTCAGAATCGGGACCCCTAAAATCAAAATTCCTCAATATCGGTATCAATCGATTCCTTATCACCTGAATAATCAATTTATCATTAACTTATCACAAAAATTCCAGAGATTGCGTCGAGAAAATGGAGAACATAAGGTTCAAAGTGTTTTTTCTTGAAAAAAGAACAAAGTGTTGAGAAAGTGACTGATTGTCCCGTTTTTTCTTAGTTTTGAGAGCTTATCAGTCTTATCAGTGATCCAAAAATCAATAATCATTTCCAGATGACCCATGAGGTCTACCAAACAACTACAACCACCACTGAACGCCCAGAACCGCCAAAACCATCCCAAAGATCCGTAATTCATCAGAATCGCCAGGGAAAACGGATGCGGACGACTACAACAAGGGCCCCGAGGACCACCGTTGTCCCACGGACCACTACAGTAACCCCAACTACCGTAACCCGTGTCACAACTACAGTAACCCCCGAAACCACGACGACAACTTCGAAAAAGTCGAGTTTTCTCGATCTTTTTGGGATTTTTGGGAAAAAAGAGGCAAAAGAAGAGGAGATGAAAATGAAGACGTCTGAAATGAATTCTGAAGATTCAGAATACCCAGAAGCGCCTTCTGAAGAGGATATGATCATCAAAAAGTCTCCGGAATCACTTATGGCCAAGGAAAACGGCAAAAAGCCGAAATTCCGAACTACAGTAACCCCACCGTCCACTTCTGAGGCTCCGCCCCCTTGGATATCAACCACGAGTACTGTAGCGACAACAACTACCGTATTCACCACTCACGCCCCGCCCCCAATTGATGGATGTAATACGAAAGATGCGAATGGAAGGGAGATTTTTACGCATATTGGAGCGGTTATGAGGGTGAATAAAAAAAAAAATTTTTTTTTTGAAAATTATTTTTTTTTCAAAAATGTTTTTCCTCCTCCAATTCCCAGTGATTCCTCACTATTTTCAATTAGGAATTTGAATTCCCCACATTTTTCCATGAATTTTGACACCCATAACGGCTAGATTCTGAAATTTTTGATTTCTAGGGTCCTGGGGCCTTCAGAAGGCTCCAGAAGTCGTTCAGAATTTAATTTTCAGAATATAGGCATTATGGGTGTCAAAACTCGTCTTTTTTGCCGCTGATTTTGATGCTGATAAGGAAAGCTTGTGAAAAGTGAATTCGCACAGGGAAATTGAAAAAATTTGGCATTTTTTGGTGAATTTTGGGTTTTTTTTCTAGAATATTCGGAATCAAGAGGTGTGTCATTATGATTTTTGAATTCTTCATGTTATTACAAACATTTTGACACCCATAATGCCAGATTTCCGGGATTTTCAATTTTGGAGCGTTTGGAGCTCTTCTGGAGCCCTGGGGACCCTAAAAATCGAATTTTCTCGAATTTTCTCAATATTTGCGTCATTTTTCTTCATTTTCCATGCTAAATCCGGATTTTAACCCCACTCTTTCCAGAAATACGTGGATTGGTCAGGACGATGTTCGACGTGGTGTGAATGTGAGTCAAAGGATCATCTGGCGTGTGAACCGGTCCCATGTTTGGAACATGGGACTTGTGATGCTCCATTGACTACTATTGGTGAGTTTTTGAAGAAACATAGAGGAAATAACTGGAAAAATCAAAAAAATTTTGAAAAAAATTCAAAAAAATCACAAAATCAAAAAAAAAATTTTTGAAAAATCGGTTACAAAATATTTTTTTTTAATTTCGAATTCAAAAACCCGATAATATTTCGGCAATTGAGACAGAAAAATAAATATGAGAATTGAAAATAAAATAAAAATTCCTATTTTATTTTCCACAATTCTGTATTTTTCAAAAATTTCTGAAAAGTCATGATATTTTTCTAAAAGTTACCTGAACAGCTTATCTAAAATTCCAGGATTCATCAAAAAAGGGAATCCTAAAAAAAGACTGTTCCAAAAAAATTTCAAAAATTTCGAATATTTTTGTAAAAAACATTAATTGTTGAGCTCAAAAACCTTTTTTTTTTCCGAAAACGTTTTGAAAAAATTTCGGTTTCGAAATTTCCAAGATTGTTCAAATACTGAAAATTGACAATACTTTGGCTAGAAACTCATGGTTCAAAAATTTCAAACAAAAAAATATAAATTTTCAAAATTTCAGTTTTTGAATTTTTTTTTCAGTTCCAAAAAATTTCAAAATTTTTCAAATATTCTTCTAAAATCATTAGTTCGCTGTTACAAATCACCAAAAATTCACAATTCAAAAATTCGAAAAAAATCCATGAATTTTCAAAATTTCGTTTTTGAAATTTTTTTTTGTTTCAAAAAAAAAAACAAAAAAAATTCAAATATTTCTTTTACAATTAATAAGTAATCTTCTGTTCTGAATTTCATAAAATTCTTCCAGAATACGGCAACAAAAAAATACTGTTTTAAAATTTCCAAATTTTCCAGATAATTTTTTAAAAATCATTGTTCCAAAAAATTACAGTTTCAAAACTTCCAAAAAAAATTTAGAATTTGACAATTGACCATAATTTGAAAAAATAAAAATAAATAAAATATTATTTTTCAAAATTAAAATTAGAAAAATTAAAAAAAATTTCTGTTCCAAAAAATTTCAAAAATTGTCTAATATTTTTCTGAAAATCATTACTTTGATCGTCTATTATCCTTAAAAAATCAAAAAAAAATTGTGAAATTTCAAACAAAAAATCATACATTTTCAAAATATGAATTTTTGAAATTTTTTTCTGTTCCAAAAAATTCAAAATTTCCAGTTATTTTTTCTAAAATTAATAAATAATCTTCTGTTTGATATTTTATTTTAATTCAATTTTAAAATTCTTCCAGAATTCGGAGAACGAGTCTTTCTAAAAGACCGTGGAGCATGTTATTGCGAAACCGGCAACTTTGTCTGTGAGCACCCGGAAGCCCCTCCCGAGACCTACCCGGGCCTTTATCTCTCCATCGGATATTCCCTGAAAGACGTTGATCTGATAAGGAAATCAGTGCCCCGGGAGATCCTCGACAAGGCCGGCTTCTCGTCTTCCGATGCTTCCAACGACATCGCCTCCCGAATGCAGATCGCCTTCGAACAGTTGTTGCCCAAGTCGATCCAATGCAGGATTGTCACTCAAAATGAGCTCTCGGAGCCCGGAAATGCTCTTTATCGGATCGAGTGGTACGGTATGAATGAAATGTTCAATCACACCAAGACCAGGTGGCATTCGGACGGCGCTGAGAAGGTAATTTCAAATGAATGAACTCATGCATTTTTGATTTTATTTCGAGGGGGAAATTGGGAAATTGAAGATTGAAAAGATATTTTAGGGGTTTATATTCTCAAATTCATATTTGAATTTATTTAGAATTTTTGAAAATTTTTTTTAATTGAAAAAAAAATGAAAAAAAAAAACATTTTTTACTCGAAAAGTTGATTTGATTTTTTTGTTGGTTTCAAAGGGGAAATTGAAAATCTGAAAATTTACTTTGGGGGTTTACATGCTCAAATTCATATTCAAAATAGTTTTGGAATTTTTGAAAAAATTTTTTTACTCGAAATTTTTTTCTCAATTTTTTTTCCAAAATTCCCCAAAATTTATGAAATTCCTTGATTTCCTTATCATTTCTCTATTTTTCTTATCATTCTGATCATTTTGACACCCATATTGCCAGTAATTCACCAAAATTCAGAAATTAAAATTTTCGTGTCGAGACCCAAAAATCTAAAAATTAAAAATTGAAAATAAAAATTAAATTTTTTTTAGTTTCTCAATTTTTTAAAATTTTAATTTTTCAAAATTAAAAAAATTCCAAAACTTTCAATACTCGTATCAATTGATTTCCAACAAAGCAGAATCCAATAGAAATCTATGCACGGCGACCATATCTTCCAATGACCAAAAAGTGTGAAAAACGTCTTATTTTCCGCGTGAAAAACTAGTTCCCCTAACTTTAGTACTGAAAAGTAGGTTTTTAGCCAAAAAAAGGGCTTGAAGCAACTAATGGACAATTTTAAATCGCTAACTTTTGTGCGCATTGGCGAGACGAATCGAATGGTACCAGGAAGAACCCACAACTTCAATTTTGAAGGGAGTTGAAACTTTTTTAAGATTAGCACTGAAAATTAGGTTTTCTGTCAATAACTAAATTTGAGTAGTCAATGACTCGTTTTCAATCGCTAACTTTTGTGCGCAATTCTAAGGGGAATCGAATGGTACCACGAAGAACGCACAACGTTGAGTTTGAAGCGAGTTGAAACGTTTTTAGTGGGCCAAATAGGCCAGATTCAGTGCTGTTATCAGCCAAAAAAGCCTCTTGAGAGCCGTTTTTTCACGTTTTCAGCGGGAATTTCAAATTTTTGAGGGAAATATGTGACGAAAAATGGTGAAATGAAGGCGTCTTTTGCGTGACTCGGCTACCAGAAATGCGTCAGTCTCCTACTCTTATCGTCGCATTGGAAGATATGGGGACCGTGCTATGAAACACTTTTTTAAATAATTTTATGGCGAAACCCAAAAAAAATTGTTTTCACAATTTTTCAAAACATCTTTAAAAATTGGAAATCTCTAAATATTAGTTCAAACGATTCCTAAAGAACTGAAAAATTCAATAAAAATCAATAAAACCCCCAAAATTGAAAAAAGAAAAATTCGTGTCGAGACCCAAAAATTTTTTTTTTATTTTTCAAAAAATCTAAAAATTTTTTAAAAATTCCTAAACCCCTCAATTAGTATATCAATCGATTCCAAATAACCCAGAGCATCCAAAAAAATCAATAAAAAATTCAAAAAATCCAAAGATCACGAATTTCGTGTCAAGACTCAAAAATAATTTTTTTTCAATTTTCAAAAAATTTTTAAAAAATTTTTTTAAAAATCCGAAACCCCTCAAAATTAGTATCAATTGACTTCAAATAACTCGTAGAATCCAAAGAAATCAATAAAAACCCAAAAATCCCAAATGTAAAAATTTCGTCGCGAAGCCAAAACAAAATGTTTTTTTTTTTCAATTTTTCAAATAAATTTTCAAAATTTCAAAAAAATCCAAGACCACTCAATATTAGTATCAATCAATTCCAAATAACCCAGAGAATCCAAAAAAATTCATAAAAATCCCAAAAAAAATGCGGAAAAAAATTTTTCGTGTCGAGACCAAAAAATTGTTTTTTCAATTTTTCAAAAAAATTCTAAAAATTTTTAAAAAATCCATAACCCTTTAATTTTAATATCAATCGATTCCAAATAATCCGTAGAATCCAAAAAAAATCAATAAAAAATCGATAATCCCAGATCTGCTCCCCGTATGTCCGAAAACTGGCGGATCACTTCGCTCTAAACGAATCACCACGTTTCCAGTTGGTGTTATCAACTGTAAAACAAGTCAAAGTGAGTTGTTATCAGTGCCTTATCACCTCTTATCACTTGTTATCAGGTTCTCGACTATCTCGACGGTTTACCAATGTCTTTTGCTGTTACGGGTGCTTTCTGCCAACCTATCACCCTCATCATCATGCTCATTCTTATCACTTTCCAACTACAGTAATCCCCCCCAAAACATTGTGCCTTTTTTCGCTATTTTTGTTAGTTTTATTTGAGAAAAAAAAGAGAGGATCTATGCAATTTATCAGTGGAGATTCGTGTAAATTGAGAAATTTCAGAAAATAAATGAATGTAAAGCTGGAATTGTTATGGCGGGAATTTGAAAATTTGAAAACTTCAAATTTTTCAAAAAAAAATTTTTAGAAAGGCAAAAAATATACTAAAATAGAGTAAAATTCCGCAATTTTTCTGGTGATAATATCAATGATAAGGAGATCATTTCGAGGAGGACTATTTTGCACAAAATAAATAAATTACATGGTTTTTGGAGAATTTTAATCAGAATCCGAGTGAACTTCCGGCTCCGGGGCGTCTTTGATCAGTTCGAGCACGTGGCTCACTTCACGAACTTTTCCGTCTTCGCCGATTGTTCCGGGCTTGACGATTCCTGCAAAAATTGGTTTTTGAAAAAAAAATTTTAATTGTAAAGAGCTAAGCTTCTTCTAATGATAAGTGATTGAAAAACATTTTTTTTGAATGAAATGTGAAACAGAAAATATATTTTCAATTTATTTTGTCGCTTATTAGAGATATGACTGAATTAAAAACATTCTAAAGATTCTTTAAAAATTTCTTGAAGCGGTAATTTTTTTTAATTGACGATTTTATGGTTTTTGAAATTTCCGTAAGTCCGTATTATTGATTTTTCCATTAATTTTCCGAAACTCTTAAAATTAATGAAACCGTGGAAAATGGAAAAATCTACTTTTTGTTGATCGCAGAATAAAAAAATTGTTTTTCAAAACGATTTTTTAAGAAATTGGAACAGAAATAAAAAAAAACTTTTTAAAACTATCATTTGGTTTAATTTTTTCATTAGAAAATAAAATTTTTGGAACAGCAAAAATAATTTTTATCTGGTTTTTAAATTAAAAAAAATTTTTTCCAAATGTTATGTCGAGAAAATCAGATATTCTCAGATTTTCAAGATTTGATAAAATTTTGAAACTGGAAAAAATTGGAAAGTTGAGAAATAAATTTTTTCAAATTTCTGCAGAAATAGGGATTTCTCATTTTTCAAAAAAGTTTCGAAAAAAATAATGAACAGAATTTCAGAATAAATGCCGTTTCAAAAATTTCCAAAATTTTAGAAGAGACAAATAAATCCAATCCATGTTCTCTGGTTGCAATAAATTCAAACTATTCCATTTTCAAAACATTTCTTACTTTCACCAATTTTCAAGAGTGCCAAAAGAAAAAAGGCCGCAATGACAAAAAACTCAAATTCCAAACAATTCCCAAAATTTTGAATCAGTGAAAAATCAAAAATTGAAATTTTTTTAAAAATAGAGATAAAATCAATTTTTTATATTTTTCTGTTTCTAAAAATTTGTAAAAAACCAGAATTCCTTATTTCATCTGCTGCAGGATTATTTCTAGCAAAAAAAATCATTTTTTTTCAGTTTCCGAAGATTAGAAAAAAGAAGCCTTATCGATTGAAACCCATACTTCGCAACTTTCAAAAAATTGCGAAACTGATTTCTTTTTTTTTAAATTTTCCCAAAAAAAATTAAAAAAAGCAATAGCTTACCAGCATCCATCATCTTATTCATCGCATCAACGAGTTTCATCGCCTCGAACTCCTTCTGTTCTTCGCTTAATCCGGCAATAGCCGATCCTCGATCCGCCGGATAAACCGCCCCCGTCACCGGATTCACACTGGAATTGGAGCTTTTTCAGTGAGGGAATATGTTCAATTTTGCTGATTTTTTAAATTAAAAAAAATTGAGTAGAAAAATAAAATTTTGCTTTTTTCCGTTTCAAAAATTGAAAAAACTAAAAATCAAATTTTCAAAAATACTAATTATTACAAAAATCAAAACTAATCAAGAAAACGAATAAAACTTGATAAATTAATTTTTTTTTCAATTGAATTTGCCAAAAACTAATTATTTCATAACATTTTCTCGCAATTTTTTTTTAAATCTAATAAATTCCACTGGATTTTTGAATCAAGTTCTCAAATTTTCCAAAAATGGTTTTTCGTCAAAGATTCTATTTTTCTAATTTTTTCCGTTTTTTTCCTGTTTCAAAAATTTAAAAATTGAAAATCACAATAGTTGAAAATTAATACATCACACAAATAAATTCAAAAACAAATCCAATTTTTTCCTATAGGATTTTGAAGTAAATTTTTGAAATTTTGGCAAATTTTCTAAATAATGAAATTTTTGCCAAAAAACTCAATAAATTTGATTTTTAATTTGATTTTCAAAATTACCTGTCCTTGACAGCATTGTATTCCTCGGTTTCCGAGTCCTCCGAGTCCGATGCGTGTTTCGGTTGGTTAATTTGTCCGAGGAGGCCCATATTGGCGAGGTGGCCGGCAGAGTGACCGAATCCCACGTACTTGATCATTCGGTTGACTGGAAAAATAGGAAAATTAGGAAAAATGGGGGGAAATTTGGAAAAAAAATTAATTTTACAGTTTCAAAAAAATTTGAAAGGGTATTTTACCCTGAAATTCTAGTTTCGCGTTGTTTTCACAAAAAGGAAATTGAAAAATTTGAATATAAACTTTTTTTTAAAAAATTCTAAAAAAATTTGTTCCAATCGAATTTTCAATTCACCGACAGATGCCACTAGGAAAAATATAAGAAAAAATTAAGCATCTGAATTTTCAAATTCTCGCATTTTTCTAGAATTTCCAGCTATTTTTAATTTGTATTGGAATTCAAAAAAAATTATATTTGAAAATAATACGATTTTTCAAAAGTTGATTATTTTCCAGGTCCACTGTTTTTTTAATAAAAGATTTTTTCAATAAAATACCCATAAAGATTTCTAGACAAAATTAAATTTTGATGAAACTGACAAATTTTTGTGGAAAATACAGTAGCGGTCAGAATTTCATATACCATCATAAAAACTTGAATAACTCGGCTCAAAATGATCCGTTTGAGCTCAGCTTT